>JANTQI010000179.1:27029-41693 GCA_032988985.1 Emmonsiellopsis sp. PD_5 | reverse complement strand
TTTTGGTCCAAATGTCACCAAAATTGAATGGCAAATAGATCTCAATGAGGGCTTTCAAATGAGGGTATTCACAATTCGAAATTTGAAGGGGGGGGCAAGTTCAAAGGTTCAGCGTTGACTAAGTGCTCATTAATGCCTGCAACTGCTGTGTGGTATTCCCAGAAAACATTTACATTTCTAAGAGAGACATTTATAAGACTACTGATTTCTACCAGATCTTCATTAATGCCTATAACCTTCTCTGATGCTATAATTGTAAGATTAAAGGCTGATTGCCCATTAAGATCTTTACCACTAGTATAACTGATATAGAGAAAGCACTCTTATGACTCTCCAAGAAGCCTAAAACTGACTCTACAACAATCTTCCCTTTATACTACTATGAATTTCTTGACATTTTTGACTATAAAGCTACTGACAAGCTTCTACTGTTCCACAGAGTGTACAACTACCATATCAAGCTTAAGAAGGTGGATAGTAAAGACTCTCAGCCACTGTGAGGCCTATTATATAATATATTACATAATGAACTTCTTATCCTCCAAAAAACCTTTAACAATCTTCTGAATAAAGGTTTCATATGAGTCAGCAATTCACCTACAGGTGCACCAGTTCTCTTTGCTAAAAAGCTCAGTGAAGGCCTCCAATTCTGTGTGAATTATTAAGGTCTTAACTGACTCACCCAAAAAGATCACTACCCACTGCCACTCATCAATGAGACAATTGAATGAATCAGACAAATCAAATGATTTATCAAGCTTAATATTATCTTCATCTTTTATAAGATCTGAATCACAGAAGGAGATGAATGGTTAATTACCTTTTATATGAGATATAACTTATTTAAGTGAACTGTCATGCTGTTTGGCCTCATAAATGCACCTAGCATGTGGCAACAATACATTAACTGGGCCTTATAAGACTATCTAGATGAATTTACCTCTGCTTATCTTAATGACATTCTAATCTTCACTAATGATTCTCATAAACAGTATTAGTAGTACATCTGAAAGGTCCTTATCTAGTTCTATAAACATGGCCTTTCTGTTAATATTAATAAGTATGCATTTGAAGTTAAAGAGACTATCTACCTTAACTTTATTGTGAAAGTGGGGAAGGGAATTCACATGAACCCCAAGAAGGTCACTGTAATCATTAAATGGGAAGCCTCTATAACTATTAAAGATATGTAAGATTTCTTCAGCTTTATAAACTTTTACTGACACTTCATCTGAGAATTTTCTGACATTATACAATCTCTTATAGATCTCATATGAAAAGACCAGCAGTTCCAGTGGACTAAGGATGCTGAAGATGCCTTTAAATGCCTTAAAAAGATGTTTATCTCTGTGTCAATGCTTATTTTCTTTAACTCTAATTGCCTGACCATAGTAGAAACAGACTCTTCCAGCTATATAACAGGTGGTGCCCTTATATAATGGGACAGTGAAGATATCCTATAATCTTATACCTTTATGTCTAAGAAACTCAGCCCTGCCAAAGCTAACTATAAGATCTATAATAAGGAATTACTCACTATCATCTGATGCCTCAAGGAATGGGACTCCAAACTCTACAGTGTAAAAGATTTTAAAATCATTATAAATCATAAGAATCTTTAATATTTTATAATGATCTGCAAACTCTCTGAATGTCAGATGTACTAAGTGAAATTTCTCAGTTAATTCCATTTTACAATTCACTATTACCTAGGCACTGAGAACTCTATGACAGACATACTATTCTACTGTAAATAAGATATACCTTCTGAAGATTCTAATGCCTGCTGGGCAAACTATAAGCACTGATTACTTAACCCTGTAATAATTAAGAACTCTAAGATTATTTTACATGGTGTGATTTACATGTCATCTACATTTATAGTTTCTATGGAAGGATCTTCTAAAGTAACTTTAATTTTACTAAAAGACCTCTGGGAGTCTGCAGCCACTTCAGATGAATAGCTCAGTATAATGACTGATATTATAAAGAGATAAGAATATTATTTCCTATTCAAGCTGTGCATCTGCATGGACATTGCTAAATGCACAGTTAATTAAAATAGCCTACTCTACTTTTAAGAAAGGTAATGAGTTTTCAATTTAGAACTGCTCTATATGTGAATCATGCAGAAAACTTATAATTTTCTTATGACTGGTTACCCAGGTTGTAAAGCTCTCTACTGAATACTTTTTTAAGATTTTTACTGGTCTGACATATTCTAGAACATTTAATAATTCACTTAAAACTGCAATATCTGCTGATCTATAACTGTCTGATAAGACTGTCATCAGGGCCTCCTTAAGTCCCTTTCAATTCTTAAATATATCTGATATAATGTTGTCATTAATTTTACAGTCAGTCTTCCTAAGAGTAGTAATTGTATAAACATCCTAGTCATCATTAACTGCCTAAGTAAAGGTATCATTCTAGAATCATATGAGAAAATGGATGCTTTAACTGTTATAGATGCTTTTCTCTGAAGTCTATTCTATCATTAATATAGACTATTTTATATAATTATTTCAGATTATAGAACTCAGTTCATTGGAACCCTCTGAGTCTGTATATATCAGCTTCTTAAGATCTTATGATACCTCTTAATTACTTACCACTCTAAAACTGATGGCAGTACTAAATGTATGATCCAAATGACTAAGACTTACCTCTGAAAGTTCTGTTTGTACACTCAGAATAACTGGAATGAGCTCCTCCCACATGCTAAACTTATAATTAATGGCTGTAATACTATAAGTATCAACATGATAAATTGTAGAGTCAGATATAATTATGTAAATAAGCTTGATTTTCTAAGGAATGTGAAGGCTCTGAATGTATATGATGTTAGAGCCAACTGACTAAGGGCTGATTAAGTTAACAATAATGCTATGCATAGTAGGTGCCAGGGTACAGAGAAGAGGTTGGTGTCCTCACTGACAGCTGCTAACTAACTAGCAGTAAAACAGAAACTAGACTGGTATATGCAGAGGGGAAAGAAGGGGGGGAGGAGTGACATATTCATTGCAATTGACTGGGTAGATGTGAAAACAGAATAAGACATTATTACAGCATCTCCATCTGGAGGCATCTCTTTGTAGAGGAAATAAAAACAGAACATTGAAAAAAGAAATATTAAAATCACATAATGCTAGAAGATTAAATTGGAGGTGTAATGGATTTTCCATGTAGCAACCCATGTTGAACAGCAGGAAGGCAAGCATCAGGACTAGAACAGTGGAAAGTCTGAGTTTAAAAGAAGGATAAACTAAGATAACATTTCATGAAGACAGAGAATTAATGAGATTATAAGACTGGTCATTTCATAAGGCAAATTTAGGTTTCAGTCATTAATTTTAATGGGGCAGTCTGCTGTGTTGCCAGCTTTTATCTTTTAATAGCTCTTGTTGTTTCATTTCCATTCATTATATACATCCATTTTGTGTATGAGTTGTTGTGCTACCATATGTATGTTGCTTGTGTCCACCTACAGGTCTTCAGTGATTAGAATGTAACTCTTCATTATTTTATTAATTACCAGTGTAAGTGTCTTAACTGTCTTAAGTTGTTTGCAGAGTTATTTGTGGGCTTGAAGGGTAGGCATTTTAATTGAGCAATAAGGTTATGAGATGAGATGTTAATGTAGCTGTAAAGTGTCCAAGAATCTAATGTGGAGATTTGGAAATTTAGGCAAGCTAACAGGACAGTTTAATGAGTGTAAGTAATGTAAGGATGAGGATCACTAAGGTAGCAGTAGATGAATTATAGGGCAGATGTGTTGGAGATGGGGAAGGTCAGGTTGGAGGGATAAACATAAGAGGGAGGGAACAGAGTTTTATTATGTTATATTATATTATATTCTGTAAATGAATGTGTTTAACTTGGTGGTTCTAATGGCTTCTAGTGGTTGCCATGTCATTCACTGTTAAATGGCATCTACTGAAGGTGCAGAGATTTCAGATAAGATAGGAGGATTCAACAGAGTTCTAATGGTATAAGACAGTTACTATCTTATTCACCAAGAAGTGTGCAGTTATATTTGATAACTGTAAACTCAGAACAGCTGATTCACATAGTCCTCAGTTTCTTAAGGCATTCTTTTTTTATATTATAATGAAGTTAATTAATAGTGTTATTAACACTCTTCTAGATTGTTTCAGGTGAAAAGATGCCCTTATTACCATTATGCCATTTATTATGAAAAACCTCTATCTCTCAAATGCATACAGTGTTTCACCACTTATTCATAACTTTAAAATGTTTATTTTTCACTTATTTTTTGTCTTGGTCTCTGGCCAGCTGCAGCACCTCTACTTTATGGGTGATATCCTTAATGGTCTCAAACTTATCATTAAATTAAATATACTATTATTGTAGGTGTGTGCCTAAATTGCTGCAGAATTCCCAGTGGGGTGGTATCACACAGAGTTGGAGGAATACCAGCTCATTATTATTGTGCATTTCTGTTATATTGCCAGTTTTTAGGTCAGTAATACACTAGGGGGGTGTATTGTTTATTATCATTTCTACTATTATTTTATGTAGTGGAGGTTCTACAAGTTGAGGTGGGGCATCTGGGGTGTTGCCCTCAAAATTCCATTCAAATTCTGGTTTAATGTGGATTTTGAGTTGGGAAAATTGAAGTGTATTGCCCAGTTTGAATTCAGTGGGTCATTGGTTTTCTTTTTCTTTGTTATACTGACATCAGATCTCTTTCTTTAAAAACTTGATGACATTCTTATTAATTATCTTAACAGTATTTTTAAGATGATTAATTTTATCTTTCTGTTGCACTGTGGTGACCAAGAGCTTTACATTCACTTTTATGACTTATTCTATTGTTACACTTGCATTGGCAACAATGATGGCAGCTAGCTTTTTTACTTCTTCATTTTCAATGTCAGTCTCTGTGTATAACTTCTTAAATATTAGCTTGAATGTAAGCCCATCATTCTCTTATATAATGGGAATTCTGCCATCATTATGGTTATTATCATTATTATTTTCTAAAACTTCATCTTTACTGACTGAATCTTTCATTACTTTATCTTTATTATCTGTATCTTTCATAATCATATTTTCATCTATAAATGGATCATCATCATTGTCAACCAGATCTCCCTTATCATGGTCAGTAATTTTAAGTTTAACTGATAAAGAGAATAAAGCTTTTTATTTGTGAGGGCTTCTTCTGACCTTCTACTGGTGTTAGAATAATTCCAGTGTGAGCTGTTGTAGCTGCTGCACTGTGGTCTTTCTACCTTTTAGAATATAAAGGGTAATGGCCTTGTTCTCTGAAGGTGCCATGTTGCTTTAGTATGTGATCTCACTTTTTATCTTGTATCTGGTTATTCTAAGTCTGTCAGTAATGTTCTTGGTTAATCCATGCTTATTATCAGTAAAGGCTTTAATGTATTACTGTTAATATTCATTATTAATGCTGAAGAAGCTTGGTTCCATGTCATTGTAACATATAAAGAGTGTGGGAAGCAGAGATGTGGTTAATATTTATTATGTATGAAGTGTTATTATGGTGAATGATAGAGGTTAAAACATCACATACTGGGAAATCCATCACCAGGGTGACATTAGTAAGGTGTAAATAGGGTGGGAATTAATGGACACTTATTACTGTGGTATATCCATATATCTATTATATGTGCATTTGTCAGAAATAGTAATCTTGCTCCTTTCAGCTCTTATGAACCCTTTTGGGGGTCTTTATCTTCTATGTGTTTTTAAATTCATTAATTAACTCCTCTGTACCTTGTGCATCTTTTTTGTCTATTCATTAATCATCTTTAGAGCTATAGCCTTTTTATCATAGAAGGTATTAGGTCTTCCTGTGAATGATCCATTTGCTAATTATTTACTTCATCTTATACTCAGACTTATCCCCTTCTACTGTTGGTTTTACTGGGAATAGTTCTGAGTATTCTCAGCTGTATGGGTCTATCTTCTGTGGCAGGGCTTCCAGCATTACCATGCTGATAACTGGATGGATTCTTATAGTATGTGAAAGATTCAGCTTGTATGCAAGCTTACCAATGCATTTAATTACTCTAAATGGGCCAGCAAACTGATTGTTATATTTACATGTGACTTTTAAAGCTGGGATCTCATATTCTTTATGTAGGTGCAGAAGTACTTTTTCTCTGATCTGGAAGTTCCAGGGGAAGTGTCATCTATTATAATAGTCTTTTGTAATAACTGCTACTTCATTAAGTGCTAAAGTAATGTCTCTTTAAACTTTAAAATCTTGTATGTGTGGTGCAGTTGTAAGTGCTGTAATTGGTAAGTTAACTGGCATCTCATAGATGGCTTTATGCACTGAGTGGCCCATTATTACTGAGTGTGAGATATTATAATGAAATGTAATTGCAGTGAGGGTGTCTGACCATCTGAGCAAATTTTCCATTATTATTATAACATGGTGAAAAGCTATCTGAATCATCTGATTGATCTACTTACTCTGCCCATTCATTTGTAAATGGTGGGCTGTTAAGTATAATAACTATATGTTAAAAAGGTGGAAAAGGGCTTTCCATAGATTGCTTAAAAATTTTAGGTCTCAGTCTGAGATTATTCTTCTTGAAACTCCCCAGTTGGCTAATAGTAGTTGGTTCAGTAGGGCCTTCACCCAGTCCTGTGCATTAAAATCTGTTTAATCTGATATGATTATTATACACTTGGAGAATTTACAGGTTACTGACATTACTGTATTGTATTCACCATCTGAAAGCATTAATATGAAATTAATTATAATTATATTATATGAAACATTTAGTGGGAGTATGAGCTAATATTGTCCATGAGGTTTATAGTGAGGCATTTTGTTAAGCTGGCACCCAGGGTAATGATTGATATAAGCCTGTAGCTCAGATGTGCAATACTATATAATAAAGTTGTAGAGGTTCTTAAGTGTCTTGTCATAACCTAAGTGATTAGGTGTGTGGGCTAGTTCAAATATCTCCTTCTGCAAAGCTCTTAGTATGCACAGGCATTAGGGATCATCTTATATGTAATATAGGCAATTTCCTTTCAGTATGAATGGTAACTTTAACAGTTCACCCATTATATCATTCTACTGTATGATATTTATAATGTGTGACAGTTTTTTGTCCATGAAGTATCTGTTGCTTAACTGTCATTTAAATTCCTCTGACATCTGGACTAGTATATTTGTATAGTAGCAGTCTGTATTTTTATTCTCATGGCTCACATGCATTAGGTATGTGTTTTGGATTTCCTCTAGTAGTTCTTTTATAGGTATTATGTTCCAGCTTGATAGATGAGATAACATGTCCAGTATGAGATGTAGTTGGCCAGGCTTGTGGATGACTTTAATGTGAAATTGCTGAAGATACACTCCAGTGTAAACTAACTATAGATTTTGATGGTTAATGGCTGTCATCTGGAGGTGGGTTGCCTTGAGGATGCCTGGAATTGGCTCATAATTGGTGTATATAACAGTCTTATACTTAAAGACTTTAATGAGGTAATGTACTTTCCTGACTGCTTATATTAAGCATGTAATCTCTAACTCTGTGGGCCAGTAATATGCCTTAGCTGAAGTAAATATTTTAAATAAGAACAGTATTAGTTATACCATGTCTTACAGTGATAATGTAGTGTAGTCCTTGATCATCAGTACTAGCCATTCTGACTGCACATGGAAAACCATTACTTTAAAGCCATATTCAATGAAGATATTAGTATTAATGAAAAGAATTCTGTCATCATTAAAGTATACTAGAAATGATTAGGTTCTGAAAATATCTTATATACTTTTAAATGCTCTCTGTTCTATGAATGTTCTGTCTACCTGCATCTTCCCTGTATAGTTTGTCTGCTGTGCCCCTTTTATTAATTTCTTTGCTAATAGCTCTATCTTATGTTTCTGTAGTGGGTCTGCCCAGTGGGCATACCAAGATATGTATTGTCTGAGCCAGCTTGTTAATCCTAAGTACTTTTCTAGGTAATTCAGGGTTTTTGGGAATTTGATCTCTGCAAGTACCTTCAATTTTTCTTTATTAATTAAGAGGCTTAGTCTGGACACATGTTGACCAAGGAGACATACAGATGGAAATCCCATAAAAGTCTTTTTTAGGTTGAGGATGATGCTGATTTCTTGAAGCCATGTAAACAGATAACATAAGTGGATGATGTGGGCATTCTGTGACTCTAAGTGGGACATTAAGTCATTAATATATATTTGAATGAACTCTTTCAGATCTTAGAGATGTAGTTCCATTTGTTATTACATGTATGAGACACTGTTTATATAGCTCATAATGACTACATTAAAGATCTCTTGTCTGTGGTGGGTTACCACAGCCATCTTTATCCTATCTTTAGAGTATATATGCCAGTGATAGAAGAAATTGGTCACATCTGCTACAGTTATAAACTTTGCACCTTTCAGTTCTTGGAGAATGTTAGACTGAAGAGGGGCTAGGTATACATCTGGTTCTGTAATCTTGTTGAGTGTCCTTAAATTAACAATAACTTTCCTTTTGTGCACAGGCTTTCTGCTGTTGTAGGTCATCTGCCAAACAATAAATATGGGATAGGCTATGTGGGTGTGAGTTGTTACCCAGCTCATTCTTTCTTACTCATGCAGCTTATTAAATGTCTTATTTATAACTTTATGATCCTCTGGACCCACTAGATATATCTTGGCTGTCTTTAGCAGTAATACTTCTTCTTTTAGTGGTACTTACATTCATTAATTCTCAGGGATCTTGGCAAATCCACCATGGTCCTCAAAGATATCCATGAACTCATTAACAAGGTCTGTGAACATCTAGTGAGTTCTGTCATCCTTATGATAGACTGTTACCCTATTAGATAAGACCATCTCATTCTTATTGTTCTGTATAACTTTAAGCTGACTGTCATAATGTGAAGACTCTGTAGCTGTCAGCATTACAGCTTTATCTGAAACATAATATCTATCAGTAAATTCCAACTCTTATAATAATTTAAGTTTAGTGTGTCTAGTGATATGGACTGGTTTCTCTGTCTTGTTTCACACCTATATGAATGGTAAGTTATGATCTGGTATATACATATGAAATGAAAGTTATAAGTTAATGGGCTTAAATAAATAGTCTTAATCCTCCAGTAGGAGATCTTTACTTTATATTCAGACTGGGATTTTAACCTCAGCCTCTGGAGGAATTGTGACACCCATTGATGCATACAGTGGACAACTTGCTTGGTGGTTCAGTTTGGGAGTAAGCATCAACTCAACCTTTGCCTTGTGGCATCTTATGAGGCATATTGCTTTATTTGGGAAGTTCAGTACAATACCTTCCAGACTGAGGTTGTCTACACCAAGTAGAAGCTTTATGTGGAGGTTATTAACAATGTGTGCTTTAATGAAAAGTCTGATAATGACAGACTTCCCATCAGGCAGCATTACTGGTAGGTGTAGCAGAATAATAATGACCTTGAATGAGACTAACCCCTTTCCAATTCTGTGAACTATGACAGGCTTTAACTGGATTACTTTAATATTCAGATCCTGATGTTTAAGCCATTCCCTATCAATCAGTGTCATCATACAGTCTGAATTCAGATAGATATTATCAGCCAGGTCTGGTTTCTCCATGAAGGCTTTTACAGTCATATAGTATTAAAAGTGAAATAAAAGACTGTTAGGGGAGTATGCCTGGAGGTGCTTCAATGAGATTACTGGGAGAAATGTATTAATATGTTATATAGCTGGTCCCTCTTTGCCATCATGGTGCTCAGTAATGTGAGTGTGTAGTTGGTTGTTTGAGGCAAAAGTGGTATCACAATTGTAGTAATTATATGCATTATATTCCTCATTAAATTCTAGATATTCATCTGTTTCATTGGGGTATCCATCATTATAATTGTCATCTTGATGGTTATCATACTGGTCATCATGCTGGGCATTCTTTTCATCATCTTCCATCTTCATCCTGTCTGCCCAGTTAACTTTTACCTCTTTATATTAATCATTTTACTGATGTGGCTGTCCAGAACTTCCATTACCATAATAGGGTCTATAACTGTTATTATAGTTATTATCATAATTATTATTCTGATAATTCCTATATCTATAATTATCTTCATGTCTGTTATTATACTGGTTTGGTTCATATTGACTATCACACTGATTTTACCCATATTAATGCAGTGTTCCCAAGGGCTTATAGTTTAAATTATCCACACCCTTGTCATCCTTACAATTATCTCCCTGGCAATTAATATAAGCATTTAACCTTTAGTGGTCTCTGTTATAGTGATCATTTCTGGGTTGGAAGGGCCTATACAGCAGAGAATTCCTGGGCCTATTAAACTCATAGTATGCTAAGGCTTAATATTTATTCTCTCAGTTTGCCTACTTTTTCACCAGTAGTGTGATGAACTTTTCAATTGTAGTATCAGAGTCTGGCTTGTCAATTGTGAGATGCAGTGATAGGTTTAGATGTTTTCAAATATATAACACTAATATATCTTTATTCTCAGTGTGGCCATAATGCTTAATGGTATACACTAGTTTAGCAGTAAAAGCAGCCACAGACCTTCTATTTCTTATGTCTTGCACTGTGTAAAACATCTTCTTAAATTTAACCAGTAACTTACTTGGAGGCATGTAAAAATAAGTCTTCAGTGCCTTACATATCTGTATCACACTGTTGGGGTGGTTTAACAGGCCATACTAAGTGATATCACTGATCTCAGAGATTCACCATGTATTTGCTACACCTTAAAAGTAGATCAGAAGATCCTGCTTTATAACCATTACATTTTAAGACTGGGCTGCCACTTGCATGCAGGCTGTAAATGAGAATACATCTTAGTAGTAGATCTTGCTGTTCTTATCCTATATGTCATTAAAGCCTGGGAAGTCCAGCTAAAATATACTAATATTAGTAATTTTCCAAGATGCATTGCCCATGTACTGGGTGTAGTCAGCAGAATTTCCACTGGAATCCTATATCTGATTGGTCACTACTGGACTTATATTATAATTAGAGGTTTCAGGATGATCTGGTGTTAACTGGTGGATATTATTTAAATTACCATTTTAACTGCTCATACTGAATTTGATTAAGATGGTACATAGGGTTTCCTGGATCATTTAGGCTATAGTCCTCATTTAATCAGTGAAGAGTTCATTGTTATTGGCCATTTCAGAAGCAACAGCATCATTAGAAGGTACAGTGGTACCTTCATTAGCTATTACAGTTAAGGTACTATACATATTGAAATTGGAATTGATTAAGCATATATGTGAGGGGTGTATGATACTGGGCTGGTCAGACCAGTAGATATGTCTATCTAGTAATAGGTCATTAGACTGTTACTGTTAAAAATCAGGCTGTAAATGTGGCTGTATTCTATCATACAGGTGATTAAGAAGTTACATAGTAGCTAATAATGTAATAGACTTTAAATACTGACATCATGGAACTTTCATGCTCATCTTATCATTAACTGTATTATCTATAGCTAGAGTTATAACAGTGCAGTAAGAAGAAGATGGAAAAGAAATGAGGGGGATTTCAGATTATTTTAATTTTTCTGTTATATAGGCAGTAATCACAGATGGCCTGGCATCTTCTGTTGGCAATTAAGATTGAATCTTACCTGATTGGGTAGTCAATCTCAGTCATTGGATTATAAGGAGGTAAGCATCTGACAGGTATAATATATTTATCACCAAATTTAACACTATTCCTTCTGGGCTTTCTGTTATACTTTTCACTTTCTCAGTCAGCACTTGCTTAGGCAGATTGTTTGTTGATGTTTGTTCAGTTAAAGGTAGGACTAATGCCATTTCATCTGAGTCTGATGAGGCTGGAGGGGTGAATAGAGGCATTAAAAGGGTTTAAGAGTGGCCTTGTATGTAAGCTTTATAGTCAGTGTTATTAAATAAGAAACATGCTCTTCTCATGAACTGTTGTATATCATTTGAGAAAGCTGCCTTATCTATTAACCAATCAGTGGGGTAGGCTGAGGTTTTCACTGGCAGGCTTTTATCTGATACATTACTACTTTAGATGTGACTTTTTATCTGTAATAAAGAACTGAACTTCATTAGTGGTTCAGAGTAATCTGTAGAGCTCACTATATACTCTGCAACTTGAATTACTTTCTGATTGACAATTTTAGTGTATTTGCTGTTTCTTTTAATGTAGGTGGTAAGAAAGTGGGCAGTTCATAGGGTCTTAATGGATAGGTTCACAGTCATTCCAAGTAAATCTGCTGTTAAGGGGAAAAGGTGAATACCCAGTGAAAAACTTATGGAGGTTTAAGTCAAAGTCTTCAGATAATCTGTTGACTTATTAAGATATACTACCAATTGTTAACATGATGAATTATAGGGTCAGATATAATTATGTAAATAAGCTTGATTTTCTAAGGAGCATGGAGGCTCCAGATGTATATGACATTAAAGCTGACTGACTAAGAGCTGACTAAGCTAACAACAATGCTGTGCATAGTAATAAGTATGAATGTCAGCCTGTTCTTCCTCTTATATAATTATAATCTTAAAGTACTTAATCTTGCTGAATCTCCTGAACTACTTCCATTACCCTGTAATCTACTTCAGATAGTAGATATTATCATCTTAAAGCTTCAGCAAGCTTGTAAATGGGCTGAAGCCATTATGATAAATATCTAATAGAATTAGTAAAATTATATGAATGTCTTATAAAAGCCTGTTAAATACTATAAAGTGGGTAATAAGGTCTGATTGAATCTGTAGAATATCATTACAGACTATTTATCTTACATACTTAATTATTACCATGTAAAGTACATTATAGTTAAAGTCCTAGAAAGTTATAACTATTAACTTAATACAGGCTTAAAAATTATTCAGCTAATCAGAGACTACCATTCTTCTAATTAACTGACTAATTAGAATTTTCTGACTCAGAGCCAGAAAATCACCTGGCTAATTAAAGGCTATTATTTATTTAACTATCAGATTGGAAGAATATTACTCTGCCTAAAAATCTTTTATATTATATGATCTTACATTTTTCCTTTCTTTTTTCTTTTTTTCTTCAGTGATTTCAACTTTATACATAATATAGCTAGATTTCACCTGTAATAGGAATCTAGCCCATCACAAGAAGCTATATATATAGCTTATATATTTATTTTTATTAAGTATAAATTGACTAGTAAATGACCAGTAGATGATTAATAAAAAATGCATCTTTAAAAGCTATATATATGGCTTATAATAAGTATAAATTGACTAGTAGATGACCAGTAAATGATTAATAAAAAACTAGTAAATGACTAGTAGATAATTAATAAAAGTTTTATATTATATAATTAATAATTAGTTTGTTCTATTTTTTGGTATTTTTTATGTAATGACTTGTATCAATAAGAGGTGAGCTGACCATATAAATTACACTAAAAGTGGTCAGTTGAAAAAGGTCAGCTGACATCCACTAGTGCGGTCAGCTGACTGATTCTGATGGTCAGGTGAACTGTAACCTGCCATAACCCCTACTTGGAAGGGCCGACCCCAGAAACTAGAGGAGGAAAAGGGGTGCAAAGCCTTGTTAAACCAAACCACTTGAAAACGCTATGTTTGAAGAGGAGGGGGGAAATACAAACCTCAGAGGAAATGAAGTCTGTTTGTTCAGCCAAGCCCCGAGCCAACATGCCGGCTGAAAATTCAGCCCCACAGGAAACATAATCCTTAAACATGTCTGTTTCAGCGGCAATCAGAGCGATCAATGAATGAATGCACGGATGGCAAATCTCGCCGCATCATGGGACGCTCTAAGACTATCTTGGATGCGTGCTGCCGGAAAGTGCATGTCAGCAACAAAATAGTAATCATAATGCCGAAGCAAAAGGATACTCCCCACGATGAGAAAAATTGGGCCCGCGACAGCCTACAGGTACGGTAGGCAGGCTGCTTCAACTTTCAACTTTCATCAAGAAGAAGGAGCCTCTCATTTAATGAGCCGCTGGGGGACTCAATTCTTCATTATGACTTGCATAAACTATGTGAAACCAGTCGGCTAGTTAAACCCAGACAACAAAAAAAAAAAAAAAATGCATGTTATTTTCACGCAGCATAGAAATAGAACGAACCATCATATCTCATGTATTCATCAGTTTGAACATTATTTTGTCCGAAATTGTTCTATCCATCGATTCTCAAGATGCATACCTCAGTAAACCACCCAAACCACTCAAACCACCCAAATACTCTCCCCACCATCAAAAGACAGCACCGAAGCCCTTCGTCGATGTGTATTTGAACCCCTGTGAAAACCTGCCGTTGAGCTTGAACGACAAAAGAAGCCATTGCAGCCACTGTAACGACCCACACAACGCTCCGATCACATGGACATAGATGGGCGTTTCGTCCCAATCCTGGTCTGCGAGGGCATCAAACGAACGCAGGGCCCGCCAGACCGGAGGAGGGGGAGCAAACGGGAGTCAGGGGGTCAATCAAATATATAAATATATGTCCACCGAAACGGAAGGAAGTAGATGTGAGCCTCAGAACGAACTAAAATGCCCTGTTACATTCCCAAAAAAAAAAAAAAAAAAAAAAGGACCCCCAAAAAAAAAA
The DNA here is from genome assembly GCA_032988985.1 of Emmonsiellopsis sp. PD_5. Lineage (NCBI taxonomy): Eukaryota > Fungi > Ascomycota > Eurotiomycetes > Onygenales > Ajellomycetaceae > Emmonsiellopsis > Emmonsiellopsis sp. PD_5. The sequence continues at coordinate 27,100 of JANTQI010000179.1, read as the reverse complement.
AAAAAAAAAAAAAACAAAAAAAACCCCCCCGGCAAAAGGCCCTTTCCCCACCCCCTTCGCTCTTTTCCAAA
>JANTQI010000179.1:0-27019 GCA_032988985.1 Emmonsiellopsis sp. PD_5 | reverse complement strand
ATATACTAAAACAAAAAAGCGAGGGCGAAACAGTAGGCCCAAGAAACAAAAAAAAATCCCTTTAACATCACAAAAAAAAAAAAAAAAAAAAAAAGGATCCCATATAAAACTGACTCAAATAGAATAGCAAAAAAATCCCCCAGGCAAAAGGCGCTTTCTCCTACACCTTCGCTCATTTCCATAAAAAACGCCATGGGATAGATAGGAGCAGGAATTACAAAAAAAATGAGTTAAATCAAAACCAAGGTGGGAAATAGTAAAATAAAAAGCAAGAGGAGCGCCCTAAGCTGCCGTGGTATATATAACATTCCATCACCGAGGGCAGCGGGGAAAAAAAAGAAGGGGCGCAAAATATAAGACAAGAAGTTGCCCACCCGTATGTTCAAGCCGCCACCATCCAGAAACCACCCCACAGATCAAATGGCAACGATAAGTATAATAAAAAGCAAACAGAAAATATCATGAAAAACATAAGACGTTCCACACTGGGTATCCCTCGCTCTCTGGGCGAAACTGTGGGGGGAAGCGAAAGAAAATAGGACAGAGATTATGGGAAAACATATGAGTCGAAAATTGTCGCTGTTATGCTACTGTGCTGTGCATATTTTAAAATATAGGCGCGGAGCAAGAGGGGTAGAGGTTGAGAAAATTGGTGTCGGAAGTTTAAAATTGCGTAGAGTCATGATCGTATCAGTAAATAGTGCGAATATAGCTTGGGGGGTTATCCAGGCAAAGAAGCAATTTATATACCGCAAGCGGAAAAGGGTGAGATGGGAGGAAAGTGCACCTGGAGTGCACATAAAATCCAGCGGACAGCAGCTTCACCCTGCAGTAGTCGAATTATGGCGTGAGCTGCTTAAACTTGGAGGTTGACTACCACCACTAGAGCTTCCCCCTTCACTGATAGGAGTCTGAGGTTCGGCAACGACCTGCTGCCGAATGCTAACAATCCATTCATGCTGGAGTAGCTCCGTCGCACTAGGTCGCTTTACAGGGTCAATCTCAAAGCATAGTTTGATGAACTCGATACCCATTGGACTAAGTTGATCGGGTGTGGGAAGTGCGGGTTGGCTGCCCTGTGCGATCTTGTACATGATGGCCCACTCGTTATCGACACCTGACCATGGCCGACTGCCTGTGGCCATTTCGAGAATCACGCAGCCGAGAGACCAAATGTCCATGCAGCCGTGGCGGCCGGAGGTTTGGCCAACCTCGCCTCTGACGAGTTCCGGGGACATGTACATTGGAGTGCCTGTGACAGATTTCTGGTTCTTCTTTTGTCCGTGTATATCTCTTGCATCCCTTCCTGTGCCGGATGATGAGTAATGATCCATAGCAGCCAAAGTTTTGCCCTGGCGAGCGATGACCATCGCTGCGCCGAAATCGACGTATTTAATCACTCCGTTGTGATCGAGGAGGATATTTGCGGGTTTTATATCACGGTGGACAATGCCTGCTTGATGCAGGTAGGCCAATCCCTCAAGCATCTGAAGGGTGTACACCATGATAACCATCTCGTCCTCAATCCGGCCATGCTCTAAGAGCGCGGCAAGAGATCCACCGGAGCAATATTCCATGAAAATATAAACCTTGTCCCGGTGTACTTCGATACCATAGTATGAAATAACATTAGGATGGTCAAGAACTTCAAGAACACCCATTTCGTCTCGGATTTGTTGAGCAGCACCAGGAATGACGGATGGCTCCTGCAAACGTATTTCCTTGACAGCCATAAGATAACTGGTATCGAGGTCAATGGCAGCATAGACCGAACCAGATGTGCCTCCACCAATGAACTGGCCTTGCTGCCACCGCAGGGTGACATTCGTAGCGGACGAAGACAGGACATGAACCGAACGATCAGCCTCGTTGACGCCTTCTAGAACTTTACCAAGAGCTTGTCGCTTAGCATCTTCTTCGATTCTAGCAAAGTCGATCCCGGCAAAGAGTTCCTGCCGTTGATCTTGAACCTCTTGAGCTGCTTGAGCATCGTCCATGATTCGGGTCACGTCGACCTTTCCGCCAGTGGGGTCTGTGTGCTGCTTTTCAGCTCGGGCGGCCAGGGTGGATCTTGCTCCCATAATATCGAAATGTGAAATCAGAAGTGACATGCAGCCAGCAACCTTGACTCGCAACAGGCAATACTCCTCCTCGCTGATTGCGAGAACACCCTGCCCATGGGTTACGATCATGGCAAACTCGAGAGCTGACACGGCCCATTTGAATGATTTGCGATCAGCAGCATCGCAGTCGTCGCAAATAAAAGATACCCAATCAAGCCCTAACTTGATAAGTTTGGTATGATTCATCGAGCGTCGATTGGGGTCCATGTACATCAAAGACCGCTTGCCGAATTCTGTTGCGAATGCAAAACAAGATTGGATGAGTTCATGGTTAGCCCTGTTTTTGCTCTGGCGTCTAATGATTTCAACGCTGTCGATGATCCCGGTCGAGAGTTTATAGGCAGTTTTCTTTATCTTGTTCAATTCGACGTTTACTCGGCCCAGGTTGGCCCGCTGCTCGATAGTGATATCCAGCTGGAGGCCCGTGAGGCGGGTCAAAGCGAATCGGGCATTTTGAAGCCGCTGCTGTGATCCGTCAGCGACAAGACGTAATTTGCCGAACCGTACGTCGGTAGGATGTTCTAAAAGATCGACCTCCATCTTTTTACCGCCCCAAACAAGAGATTTCTCCGGGCGAACGACAAGGATATAGGGGTTAGATGGGTCTTCTAGAACATCCTCGCCACGGAAGGAAGTTCCTAGGATAGATTGGATATCCTTGGGCCTGCCGTAGAGGGAAGGTGATGCAATTAGGTAAACCCCTTTCTGGCCAACAGAGTCGTTAGAAGTTACAAGGAAATGGCCTGTCGCGAGTAGAGCCTCCGACAATGTGTCTACCATATCTTCACGCAGGTTAAACTCGGTTGCGTTTTCGAAGCGCTGCCGTAGAATACGCGAGAAACGGAAGAGCTTCCGTTGCCGCACTCGTACCGAGTCAAAAATCTGTTTATAGCGTTTCTCCGTTTCAACAGCATCTTCATCTGGCCTACTATGTAGCTCTCGTTCGAAGTGAATCATCAATCGTTGTAAGGATTTCGCAGTTAACGTGCTAAGGAACTGTTAATAATTGCCCAGAAATCCTTCGTGTATATGAAGAAGGGTAAATACCTAAACTGCTCTGCCACTTCAATATCGCCGTTCTCTAGTTGGCGGCCAATCTCGTTTGAAAACTCCCATTCTCCCTCTAGAATTTCTGCTTCCTTAAAAGTGTTCTTATTGGCGCTGAGTTTCCAGTTTAGCAATTTGAAGTAGTACTTCAGGCCATCGACAACAACATTGTCAAAGTTTTCGTCAACACAAGGTGGGAGGTCCCAACCGGGTTCTGGGTCGGAGATTATTAGGTAGCGCTGTTTGATATCTACCGCAACTCCCAGTAGAATCTGGAATTGGGAGATCATTTGATCAACCAAGATTGGCGATTGCAGGGCGGGATCTTTCATTTTTCTGGCATATGAAAGCCGTAGACGAATTACTTCTTGAATGAGGCGGGACGGAAAGTTGATGAGCGTTAATAGTTCTTCGATATACGGTGGGAGATGTCGTTTTGCAAACGCTTCGGCATTCTCGATTAAAGTGTTTTTTGCCTTCTTAATCACTTCACCGATCCCATCTAATATTGTTGGTTGTTTCCCCGTCTTATCGCGTTGAAGTGTTTTAAGCCCATCTTCCTTCATTATCCGATCGAGGAAAGAGCCTTCGTCCGATAGGTCAGTGGCATATGACGAGGTGGTCATGGGTTTACTGAAATCCAACTCGTCGTTTCCCACCCATCTTTGTAGAATGGCGAGCTCGGTGCTAATTCCAAACGTCGTATTATGCCACGCAATGACTGCATCGCAGCTAGCCTGAAACTCCTCCGACGCCGCGCGAGCATTTTCCGCTTCCAATTGTCGCCGACTCGAATATAGACTATGGCACTTTTCGATTTTTTCCACGACATCTTCGACTTGTTTCAATGGGGGTTTCCCAACTTCCGTTTCGCCTTTAATTTCAAACGAGATGATGTCTTCGACGATCTGGCCGACACTGCTTCTCTGATACTCGATAAATTTCTTCTGTACGGCGATAGGTCGTCCGTATATCGCCGCCTTCGCACCCAGAAAAATTTCCAAATTCCAAACCTCACGGCTCCCTCGTTCGGTCGTACCAATCAACCTTTGCTTCTCTTGCCTTATAACGTCGCCTTTTAACACGGATGCTAGCATTGAGTACCACTCAAGTCTTTCCCTATTCTTTGGGTCCTGAAGCTCCTCCAGCGTAGGTAGGGCATTATCGTCCTCTAATATTAGGTGGGTATCTGGATCGTAGGGATCATTGTCGAACTGAGCTTCTGACGAGGGAGATTCTTCCTCCGGTTCAGAATCCATTCCAAGGCTTAGACCAGGGATCTGGCCATCGAAATTGAACCACTCATTGGGTCCCTGGCGCACTCGCTGGACATATGCTTTCTCCTGGGCACGGTATCGAGCATCGGGGTCTCGTCGTGGCACCCGCTTGGTAGCAGAAGGCACCTGCGTACTCGAGTGCATGGTTATAAACTGGGGAGGCTTCCGTTGAGGGGCGTAGGTGTTGGAAGGGGTTCTGGCCGGGCCAGAGGGCCGCTGTGGTCTGAGTTCGCGGTCGTTCAGAGTCGCCATATCTGCAGGAATGGGCTGGTCAAATCCGACCAAGGTAGTGCCGCCACCGCTACTACCGCGAGGACGAGTTGCGCTCGGAGACCATGATGCGTAGGAGGACTGGGCGGGGGGGCCGGGGACGGCAGCAAAGCCAGGGTTGGGAGCACGCGGGGTTTCGGGGGTGGGAAGGCCGTTGGGCTGGGCGAGGCCGTTGGAGTAGTCGAGGTCTTGGGGGAGGACGTAGGGGGGGTGGATATGAAAATAATCAGTCGACGGCGTCCCGTCCGGGTCATGGACAGACGCAGAATCGGGGCGGTCCATGGCGTTCTTATGCACAGCGGGCGATTCACCTGGACGGTTTCTCGTCGGTGGTCTGGAGCTATCCTGCCAGGTGCTAGTCGCGCGCTAGCCGTATCGGGCTCGACAGCGGCTCCCCAGCGTGCTGTGGCGGTGCGGGCAGTCAATAGCGCCGCGGACTGTGGCTTGACCAGGAGATGACTTTGTACATGTACACTGCACAATATCCAGCTGCTTGCTCAGGGGACTCAGGAGACAGGTGGTTCAAAGCCCTGATTTTTGTTCTGCAGCGTTGGTAGTTCGACAGACGGTGGTGGACTTTGGCAGACATGGAAGATTCAAGTTCTCAATGTCAGGTCAGGTCCCAACTCGTCGAAAGCTTGGACCCGACGGCGAGATCACGTGCCGCTTGCCGACCGTATTCGGCTTTTGGTGTGGCTAGTGCGGATCAACAAGCCCTAAAAGCTAAAAAGGGGCAGCATTGATCAGTCACATCTCACACCTCGCCGAAGTGCGTGCTTTGGAGGACCAAACATGACCCATGGCATGGATAGCACCCGTGCGCAGATCAGGCCAGTGGTGACACTGAAAATCAACCACAGCATACAGTTCTGCAGAAACGAAGCAATGGCACTACGCTGTCACACATGAGATGCCAGGGCCAAGATGACTGTATGTACATACATACAATGAATTGTTGTCAACCATAAATGCATATCTAACCCAGGATGGATTATGTTCTGAGATAACTAGTTAAATATCAAGCTATTGGGGAAGTATCAGGAGAGAAATTGGAATGATCTTCCAGAGGAAGTTGAAGTCTGAATATTTAGTAGTTACATTGGCATATAATGCAGTTGCATAAAATCCGCTCTCAGCAACCCATAACTCACCGTCGATATTTGGATGTTTGTCTGCATCATTTGGCTTTCTCTTGTCATTTTCTTGATGAGACTTTCCCAACTTTTTCCTATTCCGGTGGGAAACCGTATACCTACCACACTCCTTGAGCTGGCCAACAAACCCTCTTATCCGGAATATTATTATTGATTTCTTACAGCAGTTTGCGATGATGTTCACTTAGCAAAGTTTAGGAGATGGCGTGTTGTTAAATAAGATACTATGAATTGGTCATGAGGGTATATGCCAATGGATCCCAAGAAGCCATGGATGGATACATCGGCAACAAATAACAAATGCAGGAAGAATAATAATAGCTTCGCAGATAACCTCCAATTCTATACAAACCAACGGAGAGGAGAATTCCCCGGGTTCTTTCAAAGTGATTAAAGGCAAGGCAATAATAACACTCGCAATATCAAATAGCAGAGCCAGATTGAGAAGATATAGGGTCCTCGATCTCCATAACTTTGAAATCTGGACATATCGTGTACAGCGATCAGGAACATCACCCCATAGTGGTTTCCATATCGCCGTACAATTGGGAAGAAGTGCTGAGAGACAATTACATCGAGCTTCAACTAGACTTGGGAGCTGCCTTGGGGCATAGCATATGCCTGAAGCCCCCCTTGTCACAGACGTGAATTATTATTGCAGTTGGCGCATAGACTGCTAAAATTCCGTTAAACCAACCCGCGACCCTATTTTTAGAGAGCGGGAAGCTCCCGTCGCGTTTGTTCCATCTCGTGTCGTGCGTTATTAGCTGTTGGTGCCATCCTAAGTGGATGGCGCGGCCAACATCGAGGCAAAATACGAACCATTGGAAGCTTCATCGTATCGCTGTAGAGTACTCTAGTCGATATCCATGGACATTGAAAAGCCACTGGTCCCATGATCTGGTGAAGCAGCCGCAAACGGCGTCGAGGGGTTGATGGCCACTGGCCAGTGTGTGGGGGGCCATGCAAGGACGTCAAAATCCCAAGCTGCTGATTGGCTGGCAAAACTCCCATATCTTTCGTTTCCCCCTATCAGCCGCTAGGCGATTTCCAGCACATATGTCTTGGCATCCCAACACCTTATCGCAACCTCGTTTGATAAACAAGAATCTCGCGTCGATTGGATTATCAGTCTGTCTTGGAGGCGCATCCATGGGTGTCGCGATCAGGATTTCTACATTATGGCGGTGGTGAGAGTCGCGAGGAAGAGGAAAGTGATGGAAGGGTATGGATCACTCTTCCTTCCTAGTGATTATCCAGTTGCCATTTCCTTTCGACCAACATTCGCCATGAACCACAGGTAAATTGACTTCTCTCTGGTAATTGTGCATGGAGTATTCGGGACGTGAATCAGACCACATGCCAGAAAAGCCACATGAGAAAAAACGAATAAACGCCATGAACTGATAAGCAGCCTCAGAACGAACCAGCCAGTCCTAAACCCAAAATAGCAATCTTCCTTATCTCTGTCCAGTTGCTGGCTTGTCTTTCCGAGGGTTCGAAACTGTCCTTGGCCCAGACCAACATGTCCCAGTGCTTCTCTTTCCTCCTGTAGCGTCTGCACATACAAATGGATAACAGCAAGGATGATACACCAACTGAGGGGTTTTCAGTAGAAATTGAGATCGAGAAATCTTATTAGAAGTTACCGGTTCAAAATATCCATCTATGTCGATAAGATCGATCCCACTTCTCAGCATTCTCGCTAACTATGACAGGAGTCTGGCGGGGAGTACGAGCCATGGACCCACATCACTACCTAGTATCAGCTTTCGGAGACCCCCATGTTCTATTATCGGGAGCGGGATGCGACGCTGGAATATGACCTATATATCTCCTGGCAAGGAAGGGGTCCCATCCCCTCTGCCTTCATCTGTTTTGCTTTTCCACCCCCTCTCTCCAAATTTTAAACCCTCTCCTGTCCCGCGGTCTATTTTCGACGACCGGTTTTGGGAACTGATATTTAACTCAGCTGGACAACAACAGTCACACTTGAAGATTGTGCCTGGCCTGAGACGGGCTTGCGGCAATGTCCGATTCACCGGATTTGGGCGCGTTGAACTACACCGTGCTCGTCCCTTACAATGGGACGGAGGCGACTGGTGGAGATTCGATGAAAATCGATCTCAATGTCTTCTATAATGTAAGCATCTCTGCAATTGCGCAATAGTGTTGAATGAGTGGTTTCTTTTGCTGATGCGATTGGGTTCAATATAGGCCGGTGATATTGCCTGGGTAGTCACATCTTCCGCCTTGGTCTTGCTTATGATTCCCGGAGTCGGGTACGAAGATTCAATAATGAGACACCCGCCTGGCTTGAATCAACTAACGTCGTCGTAGCTTTTTTTACTCCGGTCTCGCGCGCAGAAAGTCTGCGCTCTCCCTGATATGGTTGTCCATCATGTCAGTTGGCGTCGTCTCGTTCCAATGGTTTCTTTGGGGATACTCCCTCGCTTTCTCCCACTCTGCCGGAAAATATATTGGCGATCTGTCGAACGTCGGTTTCAGGGGTGTGTTGGCGCAGCCATCGGTGGGAAGCACGAAGGTCCCAGATCTGCTTTTCGCTATTTTCCAGGGAATGTTTGCTTGCATAACGTAGGTCTCCAGCCATGTGAGCATTATAGTAGTCCTTGATAATGAGCTAACATATGTCGATATTCAAGCGTCGCACTGGCTGTTGGCGGTGTTGCAGAGCGTGGGCGCATGGCACCCTGCATCGTCTTCATGTTCGTCTGGTCCACTGTCATCTATGATCCAATTGCTTGCTGGACATGGAACGCCTCCGGTTGGGTCTTCAATTTGGGTGGACTAGACTTCGCAGGAGGAACACCAGTGCACATTGCGTCAGGCGCTGCGGCTTTGGCCTACTCTCTCATGCTGGGAAAACGTCGAGGACACGGTACCCACGAGCTTAACTATCGTCCACACAACGTTACTCATGTCGTTATCGGAACTGTATTCCTGTGGGTTGGGTGGTTCGGATTCAATGCTGGTTCCGCCCTCAGTGCCAACCTTCGGGCAGTTATGGCTGCCGTTGTTACCAACCTCGCTGCCTCTGTAGGAGGCGTCACTTGGTGTCTCCTAGATTATCGTCTCGAGAGAAGGTTTTCCACCGTGGGCTTCTGCTCTGGTGTCATCTCTGGTCTTGTCGCAATAACTCCAGCTTCCGGGTTTGTCCCTCCGTGGGCTGCCGTCATCTTCGGTATCGTCGGAGCAGCTGCCTGCAACTACGCGACAAAATTGAAATATTTGATGCGCGTTGATGATTCCCTGGATGTTTTTGCCGTTCACGGAGTTGGAGGCCTCGTGGGAAATCTTCTCACTGGATTATTCGCAGCGTGAGTAACACGGCTCCTCACACCACCCTGGTAAAAGGAAAGTAACGCTAATACCTTCTCAGCGATTACATTGCGAGACTTGATGGCTTCAGCGAAATCCCTGGCGGATGGCTCAATCAGAACTACATCCAGCTCGCATATCAGCTTGCCGACTCCGTCACTGGCATGGCATACTCTTTTGGAGGAAGCTGCATCATCCTTTTTATCATCAACCTGATCCCAGGCCTCCGTCTTCGATCCTGTGAGGACGATGAGATTATGGGTATTGACGACGCAGAAATTGGTGAATTTGCTGTATGTTCTGCTTCCGTTCCCCCCACTCCATCTAACAGTCCGAGGGGAAAAAATTGATACTGACCCCTTCGCCCTTCATACAGTACGATTATGTCGAAATCACTCGTGACGTTATCAACGGCATTGACGGCGAGTTCGTCGAGCGCAAATCCGTCGCCTCTGGCCAGAACGCTGAGAAGGCGACTCTTGGAACTCCCGCATGATTTCCAAGGCTGATAATGTATAATACATGTATGCCCACCGCAAGTTGGGCGATAAGAGTTGTGGAGGATTTCTGGAGGGTGTGGTGCTTCTCAGACTCCTTTTTCCCATCCATGCATTTGGCCATCAAATGGTTGCATACACTCTCTTCGTATAATTTTTTCTGTAGCCCATCTGTTAATCAGTATGTAAATATGATACCCTCTTTTAAAACCAAGGTAAATAGTTTTAATAATCTTTCGTTGGGAAACTATTCCTTTCCTTCCAAGTTTATTTTGGTCCTGAGACTCGGTGTCACAGACCGTTCCAATGAATTAGAGCAGTCATAGCTCGTAGAATCTGACACTGCGCGTTGATCGTGAGGACACCCATTGCCACGTATGTATGAGCCCTAGTTGTAGATGGGACGACAGTAAAAATGAAATATCTCGAAGATGTTGCTTGTCGGCTTCACGATGTGATAGCTATGGTTAGTTACACTAGTCCCAATCTGGACGAGCCAAGCCTTGTCCCATCAGAGCCGCATCCCAAGTCGACGTCCGTCCGACATTCAATCCATTGTTCAAGCACTTCAATCTTGCAATCTGTGAACAGGCTCCAATTCACTTGCTTGGAAAGTCCCATAACACATCACCCTTGCCACAATGGCTGACTCCCCCGGCTCCCCACTCTCCTCCCTTCCTTCTGAGGACTTTACAGAGGACGTCAAGTTTGAAGACCACCCTCACTCCCCTGCCGCCTCAACGCCCCAAATGCCTCCCTCGAAACGTCGCAGGACCGGCCTCGCCTCTTGGGATCGCCATACTCCCATATCTTCCATCCATGAAGACATGCCCCCTGCGTCCCCGTCTGCATCTATCTCCTCAGACACATCCGGCGAGCTGCCACCTTCCATCCTGTCTTACATAGGCGGTGTCGAGGACGATTATAGCGGGCAGGGACGGGATCAGGTAACCGTTTGCCTATGGGAAGGATGTGATGCAAATGATCTGGGCCATATGGACGCGCTTGTCAAACATATACATCGTGACCATATCGGGTCTAGACAAAAGAAATATCTATGTGAATGGAGTGATTGCGCGCGGAAAGGCCAGACACACGCAAGCGGATATGCGCTACGAGCGCATATGAGAAGTCATACCAAAGAGAAACCTTTTTATTGTACTCTACCAGGTAAGCTTTTTAAATGTCTGCGAAGCACTATATAGATGAGAAAACCGAGGCACTAACTCCACGCGAACTCTAGAATGCGATCGCAGCTTCACACGTTCAGACGCACTCACGAAACACATACGAACCGTTCATGAAACGGAAGCCCTACGACCTTCAGATCAAACTGCTAAAGGAGCCAGCACCACAGCCCCTGGTGCCGCGAAGCCACCGCGAATCAAACTAAAGTTATCGCAACCGACCAAGGAAGGAAGTAATGACGGAGACAAGAACGATATAGCCAAAGATTCAGATCCGTCATCAGTCCCATATTTCGGCCCTGAGTTAGGCTTTGACGAACATGAGCTTTCCATGGCCCCTGACCAATTATGCCGTCTTCTGCGCCGACAGATCCATTGGGCGGAGCAGGAATCCGCCCAGCTCAGGCAGGACTGGGAGGCCATCGAACCTATGAGAAGAGAGGCATGGAGAGACAAAGAGCTCATTTTCGACGATGTTATTACAGCGGAACTCCGTCTTTCAAATCCATGATGTCGAGGGTAGACTTGGTGATATTTGTTCCGGACTTATCTTCATTTACATTTTTGATTTCGTGTTCCCTCATCTCGGTGCGGCTTTCATCAAACTGTTGCATAAGACCCCTTCCTCAACAAAAGGTAGAGATTTGTTCTCTTTTATCCCCATTAGAAAACAACAGGTCCTGCGATATATTCTTTCCCGTGGGACCATTCTTCTTTTTCTTTTCTTTTTCCTCGGTGTATTTTAAAGCCAGGAAGTATATCATACCCATTTATTTTATGTCCGTTTCCGGGAATTTTCGACTCGGTCCTCCTTTCCTACTGTGCCGACTCAATCGCTCTTGGGGAGGGGATGGCGTGGCGGTAGGGCATCATCTTGGAGCCTCTGGTAAGCAGGCCAGGCTATCGGGGGACAGCCCAGGTAAGCCACCAGACAGAGAGTTCTCTGAAAACGGACTAGTATTAATTCTTTTTTCAAAAAAAATGTAAACTAACTCCACTAGGCACGAGTGTCACTATCTCCTCATCCTCCGGCCACTCTGCAAACTTTAGTGGCCGTCCTTGACTGCCCGGGTTTGGCCAATTGGTGGTGGCCTGTAACAAGAAGTCCGGTAAAAAAAAGGGGCCAAAGTTTGCAAGTGGGTGATGATTCTGTATAATGTACACCAACGAAATCACGCTAAAACGGGCAAAATAGACGGATGAGGGGGGAGGGGGGAGGCAGGAAATATAAGATGAACAGCAAGAATAACAATCTCCGTGACTATTCATCAGGAGATTCGTTGGGAGATTCATCAGGAAATTCATCCAGCTTCACGCATTCTGAGTCAAAATAGCCGAAGCGACGGTTAATCGCGCCAATCCAGTATCCGTCACTAGTTTCCTAGACACCGCAATCAAGTTAGTATTCTTCACCCTCAAATATTGCAAGAACACACAGAAAGCACCATGGCAGGAGTACTGACAATATTAGTGATTTTCACTCCAGGCTCAAACGCAAGCTGGCCCTCGTTTGATGAGATCTGGCTCTTCACGGTGGTTGCGGACGGCATCTTGCGCTGCCTTGCCAGTATTCGGCATATCCCTTGGTGTCCCCAGTAAAGGGCTACAGCAAGCGGCGATACTCCGTTCTTGGTTCTTAGGGAGCTGTCAGCACCAGCATCGATGAGCAATCTCACCATTTCGATGGATCCATGCCGTGCGGCTATATGCAGCGGTTTCGCCCCATGGTCATCTTGTCCATTGACATCCGCCTTCGCCCTGATGAGCTCCCGTGCGATCCGGTTATATATACTTGGCCGCGGAAGCCTTTCCCCCTCTCCCTGCGTCTGTTTCTTTTCGCGTGCGTTTTTTCGATCAAATGTGCGATACTGTTCGCCATCGATGTTTTCCCGAAATACAAGTCGTGATTTACCTACACCAAGCGCGAGGTTCAGTGGCGGTGTATCAGCATAGCAAATGACCTTAGAAATATCGTCGTCGAAATGAGGCAGAAAAAATTTCACGACGTCCAGCCCGCCTCCTTGCACCGCATTTTCGAGAATATGTTTCATCCCTAGGAAGTTCGGATAATCATATCTACACCAATCCGGTTCTCTTCTCTGGTGGAAAACATCCGCACATTGTTCGATGAAGAGCTTCATGACGTCTGTGCGACCATACATTGCCGCCATGGTGGCTGGCCGCCAATTCTGCTCGCACCATAATCTCATATCATTTCTTAAAAGCAGACGCATCACACCAGCATGCCCTATCCTAGCTGCGGCCGGGAACAGTATGTCATTGTAGGGCTCTTCTGCTGTACTCCACGTATAGCTACCGGCGACGCTATTGCCGCTCATTAGGATATCAACGATTTCGTCGTACCTCAACTTGGCGTCTCTAAACAATCCCATGTATTGCGGATAATATTGTGTAGGGCCGCCGCTGGCCTTCATCAGAAATAGAGCTGTCTTTTTACGCTTGGAGTGAATGGCGACATGCAAAGGAGTTTCGCTGTGTATGTTGCGTGGGGAGAAATCTGTGGTCCGCGCAACGACATCATCCATCCACCCCTCTCTATCCAATTTTGCCATAGCATGCAGGATTGTATCGTCTCTAGAGTCACGTATTGTGTCGAACTGCTTTCTGGTAACGACTCTGGTGCTGACCCCAATTTGGAAGAGGTTGACGATATCTTTCGGTTCCAGATTCTCAACAATTATATGGAGTACATCGACTGTAAGGGAATGCCACCCTCTCATTTTGAGTGGGCTATCGAAGAGGCTCGGGATCGGAAATCTGGGGGAAGAGGGAGGAAAGGCCGGAAATAGCTTCGCAAGCCAAGGATAGAATAGTGGTAAATATTTTTCCCATTGCGTACCAAGGCATGATGAAGGATTTGATATTAAATACTAATCCATTCTGTTTAGGTCTTTGCCGCTCAAAGAAGAGAATGATGGAAACAACTGATAAAGCAAACAAGGAAAACGGCATACACCTTTTTGTCAATCTCGGAGTCTGCCACTGAAAGTCTGAGGAGTCAAATATCCTCCTGACTGGAACAAAGAAGCGTGGTCAAAGAAAAAACAGAAGAAACCTCATGAGAAACCGATGTTTCAGGATTTCCTCGTCTGATAAAGGAATGTCTCCGTGTTGGAGTCGTCCAGTATGTGAAAGCCCTAGAGAGAGGCGTGTATCATGGACCTCGGGCAGTGCCATGATAGCTTGTTCATAGGGCCAATCCATATCCAGAGGGACGACGGAGAACTCCTTAAATACTCTGCGGCTTGATGTGAAAGGACAAATGGATGTATATGCATTCCCTATGTATGTACAAACCCGGGGTACCCGTGGCATATTCTTCACTTTGTCCTTGTTCCCTCAAGACAAACTCCAACGGGGACTCAACTATTGTCACTCCATGCTTCAAAGGCACTCCCCGGGCAAATCTCCCGCCGTAACAACGGAGGCCAGCTCGAGATTACCACAGACAACACCTTTCAAAAACGCATCCGCCACCACCTGCGCTCCCTCGGGACTGGTATGCGTATGATCATTCGGGAAATAACCCGTAACCGTCTCCAACCCCGCCGCCTCAAAAACATCCGCCACATACGCTCCATGGTCCACATACGGCACTCCCACATTCCCGGCCGCCAGCTGCGCATATCCCACAAACCTCGATGGCGAATACTCAAAGCTACCCCCCTCCCACGGATTATTCGGCGTCTGGCTCGAAATGACCACATTGGCGCCTTTCTCCAAGAACATGCGCGACGCATTTTCCACATATGCCGGGAACGTGAGGACCGTCTCGGGCACGCCGTCGTAGACGGTCTCGCAGGTCTCCGAGCCCTCGCCGGGACAGCAGCTGCGGCCGTTGTCGGTGCCGAGGCCGCCGCCATCGTTGTGGCCGAACTCGATGACGACGTAGTCGCCCGCTTGGATCAGGTCGGCGATGGCGTCGAAGCGGCCCTCGCGGGTGAAGGAGCGCGCGCTCCGGCCGCCAATGGCGTGGTTGGCGACTTCGATGGAGACGCTGGATGAGATGTATTGGCCCCAGCCTAGGTGTATGGTCGTGTTAGTTGTTGTGGAGATACGAAGGAAGACAACGTGAGCGCGGAAGGGGGGTATCGTTTGCTTGGGAATGACTTACCATCAGTGTTGCTCGAACCGCGAGCCATGGTCGAGTCACCGGCAAGGTACAGGACCGCCGCAGCGGCGGTACTGCACTGGATTGCGTGTAGCACTGGGAGGAAAAATGTTGACCCCTTCATCGTGTTATAATAGCTAGAGGGAAGGCGTGGGTGTTTCTTCTTCGTTCTTCTTGAACTATATCTATCCCTTTATCGAACGTCTTTCTCTCTCTCATCCCCGCCGAAGCGGGCGATTTTATCCGACATTTATACATAAAACTCACCACTATGCAATGATACTCCATTGGCCCAATACCAAGCAGTCAAGAGATATTTGTCCGGCATATTATATGGATTTTAATATACCCCCGAAGCACTAGTCGAGCAGTTTCCAGAGAACATGCCCTTTCATTCGTGGGGGAAATAGTCAAAACAAAAAGAAAATGCGGGGATGGTATTAACTTCCCTGTGATATATTACTCAGGGGAAGGGAGGCCTGGGCAGGTATATGTCCAAACTAAACCTCTCCATACTATATCCGGCACCGAGCAATATCTGCACACCACCAATATCTACATGAAGTCGCCTCCAGCCCGGCAACTATTCCGTAGCCAAATAGGTTTACTTATTATAGCGGGAGAAAGAAACACATGTAAACTCAAGCCGCAGACCCCGATCGCCTTTCGTCCGTACTTTGAAACCCGCTCGTGTCCGGCCCGGGGCGGGGAGGGGGAGGGGATTTCCGCAACCCTATCCTCTCGGTGTTGTATATCCCGAAACAGCTAACGCAGATCGAAAATGCAAGGCAGGCAACTTGCGTATTGATGTACCTAGGCTAGGAGCGCATATCTGTATATATTGGAGAGAAGTCCGAGATGTGGACTGCCGGCATGGCGGGGGTTGAAACTCGTTCGTTTCAAAACGGTAGATGACCGGGATATGGGTTTCGGGATGTTGTAGAGCGAGGTTTGCACGGGTTTGGGGGACAGGGGCCGAGGGTTGATATTAATTGCCTGGACATCATGGCTTGGCTATTTTTGTTTTTCTATGCTTCGTTTGAGATCGTTTCTGGTTCATAGGGCTTTTTTACAATATAGTTGTGGAGGACAAAAGTACAGTACATTCAAGTTGCCCTTGGTTCCTTGACTCCATCTTTTCTGAACTGGAAGATTTGGCATCTATCGAGAAGCAGGCGATCTATAAGAATAATAGCATAAAAGACACATCTATCCCACTCACATGGTAAGTAGTTTATTCTCAATGTTCGATTTCAACGCTAGATCCAGGGCTAAGGTTGGCCATTCTAACAAGACATGCATCATTTCTGCCATAAGGAATGAGTTTTAATAATCCAACAAATACATCCGTGACACATCACCAAGCACCAAACGGAAATATAAAATGACAATTATATCAAATATCCCTTCGTTCTTTCGTCTATAAACGTGTTTTTCTCTCTCTGTTGTGTAAACAAACATTTTTTCTCTCTTTTTAAAAAAATACCGCCAGATCCAGGCGCGAAAGAAGTCAAGTGATTCCATGGAGGAGAGACAGGGAGAAAAAAAGAAAAACCATGCGCGTAGCCATGCATACCAACTTCCCACACAGGCAAGAGACGAGGAGAGAGACGGAGAGACGGAGAGAGACAAATACATCATAACATTACAAACACAAAAAGCTCATGAGACTTTCTTTCACGCATGAATACAGCAAATAAACCGGCATGATGACGAGAGGGGGGAGCCACGTCCCTCGTTTAAAATAAAACACCGTCGCCATGCAAAAGCTGGAAATAGAAATAATAAAATCTCACGAAAAAGCGTGAGTCGTATAAGTAAACCACCCCATATAAACCTAAAACAATTCCAGAAAGAGAAGTAAGAAGAAAGACGGAAACGGAAACGGAAAAACGGAACACGACAATGCAACTATAATAGACGATGGCAAGAACCCTGATAAAAACTCCAAGCTAAATGTGCATGATGATGAGCAAAGAAATGGAACGAGTCCGACACCCTACTAATCGAGGGGTATTAGGCGGTAAAAGAACTCAAAACATAAACGATGATAACGTGACTCTTTACATCGGTGGACGTCTATTCGCCGCGTTCGGCAGCAACGAGGCGATTGAACATATTTAGAAGGGCTGACCCCGGCGTACCCTTGTTTGGCCAATAGGTTGCAGCATATCCCCTATTCGAAACATGTTAGGATTATGATTACAATGTGTTAACGATTAAAAAAAAGGGGAACAACTTACCATAAGCGCTCCTCCAATGTAGCCGGAGCCTTCTCACCCTCTAAAGTGCGCCGGATAAAATCGCCAATAAGCCGTAGTAAGCGACGAAGTTCTGCTGCCCGGTCCGTCTTGCTGGGGATGTGCTCCTTGGTGACTTGGGAGACGCGCTTGAGATGCTCCCGGATCGGCTTGAAGACAATCTTCATCATGTCCTCATTGCTGCCAAGGCCATTACCGCTATACTCGTTGGCACGACGATGGTGTTGGCGTTCTTCCCGTCTTCCCTTCATGCGAGGCCTGTCATGGCTAGGCCCGGCATTTGGGGTGTTGGGGCGGTCAACACTGTCTCGGTTCCGGTGAGTGCGTGGTCGTACTTTGTCCGAGTCGCGAGGTTTGCGCGGGAGGGAAGGAGAAGGAGATGCAGAAACGCTGGCACTTGTGGGATTTCGGGAATGCAAGCTACCCTTCTTATTGTTACGGTGATGGTTTTCAACGGCCCTCTTTGCAGCCGTGCTCGTGCCGTTGCTTAATTTGTCCTTCAGGACGGATAATAGGTAGTCGGCGCGGCGGACAAGATGGACGGCTCCAGGGGACTTAGTCGAACCTTTGCCGCCATTCATGCGCTCGGCCTTGCGGTCAACTCGATGTTCTTCGAGGAAAAACTTATCAGCAAGAGCGAGGTCAGGATCGTCACGGATCTGGGCCCATGCACCGTAGCCATGTCGAGCAATTCCAACACAGAGCATGCCATCCTCACGGGCACCCCAAGTACAGGTGTAATCAGCTCCTTTCGTTGCTTCTGGGACTCGAAAGCTTTTTGGATCGGAAGCTTCGTTGGTGATATTCCTCAGAATGCGCATCTCGTTAGGCCTTTCGATGAGGGTCTCAGCGTTGAGACGTTTTACACCTTCGTGGTCAAAGAGAATTGCTTTCCGTTCCTTCTTAGTAAAGCTCTTCCCCTCACGCTCCAGCGCGTTAAGGCGGATGTTTTCCTCTTTAAGGAGGGCATGTGCCTTGTCGAGCACAACCTGCAGAGCGGCTTTTACGACAGATACATCTCGGCCGATGAGACGGGCCTCCCGTATTATATCTTCCTCGCGCTCGTTTATGTCACCATATCGAAGGTACGCGCGAATAAGGTGACGATATTCCTTTTCATTAAGCGGTCGGCTCGGGTCAGGGGGAGGTGCAGCATCGGATACATCGTCGGCGTCGATATTGACTTGTTCGCGGGCTCGCCGTTTTGCCTGGCGCTCCTGGCGGCCATCCTGTGGCTCTTTGCGTTTCCGTGGCTGGCTGCGCTCGATTTCTTGTGCCAGATACTGCTCATGCATCTTGCGCTCCTCCTCTGCTTTAATATTTTCGAGCTCCTCTTTAGGAATAATTTCATCCCAAGTGAGCTCATCCACCTTTACATCGACAAATTGGAAAGCTTTCAAAAACTCTTCTCCACCATCTGCTTCCATGCTTTCGGCTTGTTCGGTTTTATGTTCCTCAGCATTTTCCAGGACAGAGTCAATATCAAGTTCCTCGAGTTTCTTCTGGTTCCCAGACTGTTCGAACATGCGTTGACCACGGCGCTTGAGAATGCGAGATATGTCATCGGACGATGTAGGTTCACTGAGTTGGTGACCAGCACGAGCCATCTTATCTTTGAGCTCAGTGGCTTCCTTATCGGTAACGCCCCTTTGGATGGTGATAAACTCCAGAAGCAATTTATTCCGGGCTCTTTCAAGGACCTCTTCTTCAACAGTGTCCTTGGAGACAAGGCGATAAACGCTAACGGGCCTCGTTTGTCCGATTCGATGTGCACGTGCCATTGCTTGAAGATCGGCCTGGGGATTCCAATCGGAGTCGAAAAGGATAACGGTATCAGCTGTCATCAGGTTAATACCTAGACCTCCTGCACGAGTAGATAGCAGAAAAGCAAAATCGCTGCTATCGGGAGCATTGAAATGTTCTATAGAAAGACGTCGTGGGGCGGCGGCGATTGTACCGTCGAGCCGTTGATAGGCATAGCCACGGGCATCCATATAGTCTGCCAGGATGTCAAGCATCCGAACCATTTGGCTGAAAATGAGAACTCGGTGTCCGTCCTTCCTAAGTTTGGCGAGCAGTTGGTCCAGCAACATCATTTTCCCACTACTAGTAATGAGAGCTCGCATAGTTTCCTCACGGCTAGTCTTACTCTCCAAAATTCGTGCCTCGGCGTTGGGAAACATGAAGGGATGATTACTGGCTTTCTTAAGTTCCATCATGATGTTCAGGAGGGACTGCTTCTGGCCCTTGCTTCCCTGGTTGAGAGCAGCATAATTCTTGGTGAGGATATTTTTGTAGTACTCCAGCTGAATGTCAGACAGTTCGACTCGAATGATCTTTTCTGACTTTGGCGGTAAATCCGTTTCGACCTTCGACTTTGTACGACGGAGCATGTATGGTTGAATAGCCTTGGTCAGTTCTGCTAGCTTCACACTGGCTGCCTCCGAACTCAAATCCATGTCTTCATCGATTTGGATCAGCCCTGGGTTCAGGAAATCCATCAAGGCAGATAGTTCCCCTAGATTGTTCTGAACAGGGGTACCAGTAATTAATAGGCGGCTAGGTGATCTGAATTCAACGAGCTTAGCGTAAAGCTGCGAGTCACGATTCTTCAGTCGATGAGCTTCATCAACCGCCATGAATTGCCACTTTATTTGGCTGAGGAAGGTAGCATCAACTAGAACATATTCGTAGGTGGTAAGAAGCACGTGGAACTTGGGTCGCTTAACACTTCCATCGACCAGAAGCTCATATTCCTTGATGATATTGCGCGAAGCTTCGTTGCCATTGTAAACCACATAGTTCAGATCCGGCGTCCAGTTATCGAAGGTTTCGGCCCACGAAGGCATTGTAGATAGCGGGACAACGACGATAAATGGGCCCTGTTGTTGTCTGATATGCCGGAGCCAATTGATGAACGCGACCGTCTGGACAGTTTTGCCCAGGCCCATCTCGTCTGCAAGGACCACGTTCCTGCCGCGGACCCAATTGTATGCCATGAAGTTAACTCCCTTGACCTGAAATTCTTTGAGTTGACCGTTCTGCACGAAATCCGGTGTGCCTTTGATAGGTTCAAAGGACGATCGGGTGGCAGCGTTGGCTTCCAGCTTGCTGGACACAGGTGGGTGAGAGCAGCGGTCGAGGTAGCGGTCTATTTCCGGCTGAGCAATCTCGCTAATGAGGGCTGCGGATTCCCAAGTACAACAGTCGTAAAATAGTCGTTTCCATTTTACGTAGTATTCTGTTTCGCCATCGACCTCGCGAGACCCGATAACACGTTCGGCTAGCTTGTAATCCTCGATGGCATCGACATCACGTTCGCGATCAAGATTCCACTTTTCTTTTTCTTCAGGTACGATATCAGGGTCCTTCATGTACTGTATCGATAGGTTCAGCACCTTACGAACATAGTTGTCTAGGCGCCGCACGCTCCTACATCCGGCGAGGCTTTCTACTGTTTCCCAAGTAGCATGATAGTGCGATTTCCCCTGCCATTTTATGTAGAACTCGCAGTCGTGACGGCCCAGGTCGAACCGAGTGAGATCAACGCCCTCTTTGAACCTATGATTGAGCACGACATCGATGGCCGGGATGGACTCGTCGACTGGGGCGGCCCAATCGCCGGGCGTCATCATTTCAGAGTCATCCTCGAAATCATCACCATCATCCTCATTATAGTTTGACACCCTATTAGCACGCCTCGTCGAGAACCGAATCTCCGCATGGGAGGGTATTAGGCTGTCAGCAGATTGGGCTAATCGCCGGCGTTTAGCTTTCGATGTCCGGCTGCGCGAGGTTTGATAAACGTCGCTCGAGGAATCAGATTCAGAGTCTATGGATTGGGATAGGGATGGACGCTTAGACGACTGGACGGGGGTTCTTCGTCTTCGTTTCGAAGGAGGCGCAACAGCGTCAGAGTCGGAATCGGAGGTGGTCTGAATAGTTTGGCGGCTGGGTCTCGCACGGCCACTTCTTCGTAGCCCGTAGAGGCTTGGGTTGTTCCGTATGAAATCATCTTCATCAATAGGCGACTTGCGCTTCGTTCCCCGCTTCGAGTCCTGATTCGAGGAGTGGCCTGAGGGGGAGGGGACGTGGGCGTCGGATGCGTCGTCCACGAGCGAATCGGCATCATCGACACCCATAGAGTCTTCAGCAGCTGGAGAGCCTTGACCGTTGGCATCTCCTTCATCGTCGGAGGAGTCAGAACTCATCTCCGCATTAAATTCCTCCGCATCGTCGGACTCCGCATCCCCGCCTTGGTCGTGATCTGCATCTTCGTCGGAAGCATTTCCCTCGGCAGCAGACTGTGCTGACGATACGCTGGCGTTTTCCGACGCTTGTATGGAATCGTTCTCATCTATATCATCGACCTCGTTCACGAGCGGGGAGTGGTGGCCATTGGGCAAAGCGGAGGGTATCGAGGCAGATGGGAGCACCATGCTAGTGGCTACGGAAGAAAGGTCAGCATTGAAGCGCGATTGTAGCTCAAAACGCACACAGAAGCATAAGGCAGGGTGGACGAGGCGTATGCGACTGCAGATACAGGTTGTAGAAGCTCTATACATGCTACATGGACGCAGCAAGCATAGATTTGATGGAGCGGATGGCTTTTATAGATGGATCGATGGAACAAGGATGGGAGAGCTGATGGCATGCAGCAGAGCCACGGGCACGAAACAGAGGGATGCGAAATCGACAGTGCAGTGACGGCGGCGTCGAGTTCCCCATGCAAACAAGCAGCAGGAGGCATTCACGGCCACAACCAAGGGTGTCGAAGCAGTATAGGGTGGGTCGGGGAGGGAGGAAGAGGTACACAGGCGCAGCGCAGAGCCAGGGTTTTAGCGGGCGAGCAAGGGACAGGACAGCACTTACGATCCATAGCTTGGTGGCCCCGAGGCAGAAGACAGCGGTGAGCAGCAAAACAGTGCCCAAAAGAGCGTGGGCGGGGAGGGGTTGGGGGGTGGTGTGGGCGAGCGCGGTGTCTGGAGGTTGGCAGACGGAGTTTTGAGGAGGGAGAAGAGGTTGAGCGAGCGGCGGATGGTTGGAGGTTAGGCCCGTCCGCTTCCGGTTTAGCGGCCCAGATGCGGCAGCCTAGTCTGTTTGTGGCCTAGCGCGGA
Source organism: Emmonsiellopsis sp. PD_5 (assembly GCA_032988985.1). Taxonomy (NCBI): domain Eukaryota; kingdom Fungi; phylum Ascomycota; class Eurotiomycetes; order Onygenales; family Ajellomycetaceae; genus Emmonsiellopsis; species Emmonsiellopsis sp. PD_5. Next base: position 4,615 of record JANTQI010000179.1, on the reverse strand, counting down.
CGGCTAAGCGACGGCCGCGACAGGCGCACAAAGACGCCGTGGGTCACGTGTGCCGCAGCTGATTGGTGCACTGCCGCCATGATGAATAAGCACACCACGTGATATATTCTTCCGGATAGGGCTAGTCTGCTGAAAAATACACAATACGGCATCAATACGACATCAATACGCCCAGTTCAGCCTCAGCCAGTAAGAACCTCCGCAATTAGCCCTGACCAATTTTGGCTCTGCGTATTGGCCCGTTACCGTGTATTCTGCCCTGCACGTTTTGGTGACAGCGAATCTCATCCATCCCACTCTCCTAATCCCACAATTCTTTCGCTTCACTGCGCTCCTCTCCCCGTCCCTTGCTCTGCTCCGTTCCATTTCGCGCGGTTTTCTCTTTCTCCATATACCTCTCCCGTGCTCTGCCCTCTCCGTGAGGCTCGGTCTATTTTTACTGGCTTTTCGCCGCTCTCCCGACCTCCAGCGGTGCCAACAGACCGCCTCTACAAGCCATTGTCCTCACCACACAACACTTGACAGATTCACCACCGCAACCATGTCTGACAAGCTCACCAGGTAGGAATCCAGCAGCGGGTCTCAGTTCCATCCATTCACTAACCGTTTTCTATAGAATCGCCATTGTCAACAGCGACAAGGTGCGCTATACCGCTACCCCGCTATGCCCCTCAATTTTATACATGCACCAAAGATTGCGAGTGAATGCCACAGCCCGTCGCTAACAACAGTAACCCGTTCTCTATACAGTGCAAACCCAAGGTAAATTCCCTCGCACTCTTGATCTGCTCCCCTTTGCGCATTCCCAGAGTTATGACGTCAAACTAATCTCCTCCCCAGAAATGTCGTCAGGAGTGTAAAAAATCTTGCCCCGTCGTGCGCACTGGCAAGCTCTGCATCGAAGTCACCCCAGAGTCGAAGATTGCCTTCATCTCCGAACGGCTATGCATAGGATGTGGCATCTGCCCGAAAAAGTGCCCCTTTGGCGCCATCCACATCATCAACTTGCCCACCAATCTCGAGACTCAGGTCACCCACCGATATTCGGCAAACAGCTTCAAACTGCACAGGCTTCCTATGCCCCGTCCAGGACAAGTCTTGGGTCTGGTTGGAACCAATGGTATCGGCAAGAGTACTGCGCTCAAGATTCTCAGCGGAAAGTTGAAGCCTAACTTGGGTCGATATGATAACCCCCCTGACTGGGAGGAAATTTTGAAGTACTTCCGTGGCTCTGAGTTACAGAGTGAGTGGACCACTGAATGCCCTTTGTCATTCTTCATTTATATATTAATGTCCCTCTAGACTACTTCACCAAGGTCCTGGAAGATGACCTGAAAGCCGTCGTCAAGCCCCAATATGTGGATCAGATCCCAAGAGCCGTCAAAGGGCCAGTCAAGGAAGTGGAGCCCCTTATCAAAGCCCGCTCCCAGATGGACAACATGGAGCACATCATGGAAGTTCTTGGTATGTAGCGTCTTTGTTACCGATACTGTATCATCCTTGCTAATGTGGTTCGCAGAACTTAACCAAGTCCGGGACAGAGATATTGGTCTCCTTTCTGGTGGAGAACTTCAGCGATTTGCTATCGCCCTTGTTTGCGTTCAACAGGCAGATGTGTACGTATCTACCTCTTGAACTCGTCTTTATGGTTCGCCAAAAGCTTACTTGAACAGATACATGTTTGACGAACCATCATCCTACCTGGATGTCAAACAGCGTCTCAGCGCTGCCCGTATTATTCGGGAACTTCTCCGACCAGATGATTATGTCATTGTAGTTGAGCACGATTTGTCTGTCCTCGACTACCTGTCTGATTTCATCTGTGTGCTTTACGGTCGCCCCGCTGTCTATGGTGTTGTTACCCTGCCCTCATCCGTTCGTGAGGGTATCAACATCTTCTTGGATGGCCACATCCCCACGGAAAACTTGCGATTCCGCGAGGAATCCCTGACTTTCCGCATTGCAGAGGCCGGAGATGACTTCGTCGTTGACAAGGGACGAGCTTTCGGTTACCCAAAAATGGAGAAGACTCTGGGCAACTTCCACCTTTCCGTTGAATCTGGTCGTTTCACTGACTCGGAAATCATCGTCATGATGGGTGAGAACGGAACTGGAAAGACCACCTTCTGTAAGATGCTTGCTGGTGCAGAGAAGCCTGATGGAGGCAGATCTGTTCCTCCCATGAACATCAGTATGAAGCCTCAGAAGATCACACCCAAATTCCAAGGCACTGTCCGCCAGCTCTTCTTCAAGCGCATCAAGGCTGCCTTCCTGTCTCCTCAATTCCAGACTGATGTCTACAAGCCTCTCAAGATCGATGACTTCATTGACCAGGAAGTCCAGAACCTCTCTGGTGGTGAATTGCAGCGTGTTGCCATCGTCCTGGCCCTTGGTATCCCTGCTGATATCTATCTGATTGATGAGCCCAGTGCCTACCTGGACTCCGAGCAGCGTATTGTCGCTGCCCGTGTGATTAAGCGTTTCATCATGCATACCAAGAAGACTGCCTTCATCGTTGAGCACGATTTCATCATGGCCACCTACCTCGCCGACCGCGTCATCGTGTTCGACGGCCAGCCATCTGTCGATGCCAGAGCCAACACCCCTGAGTCTCTCTTGACTGGTTGCAACAAGTTCTTGGAGAACCTGGACGTCACCTTCCGCCGTGATCCAAATAGCTACCGACCACGTATCAACAAGTACAACAGTCAGCTGGACCAGGAACAGAAGTTGAATGGAAATTACGTAAGTTACCAACCTCTCCCTATATATATGTAAATAGTTACAGTTACTGATTATCCCATCCAGTTCTTCCTGGAAGATGAAAGTTGAATAGGGCATCCCACGCCACCACGAGCGGGACGCTCCACCGCATAAGAAGCGACGATTGGGTAAAAATGGCGTTATCAATAATGTAGCATTTTCCGGCGTTGGTAATAAAGGCGCTGGAGGCCGCGGCCGCAAAAGGCGGGGCAGGAGCGGGGGACAGGAAGACGATGAGTCTTCGGCTGGTGAAGATGATGACGAGGATAACATCCGGGCCTGGCGCCGCTTGTGTCGACAGTCTAATATTCATCCTCAAGGAATAGCTGTCGATGTACCTGTTTCTCTCATCGACCCAACCCCGCTCTCTGTCTATACAGCCAGCCTCGTACCGTCCTCCTCCTCCTTCCCCGCTTTCAAACGCCAGTGCGCCCACAGCAATTCTTTTTTGTCTTTAGACTTTGGATTCTCCCTTTTACGAATGGGATATGTACGGCGCACATTTATATACATCGTTTTCAAAAAACTGGGCCATTCGGGGGTTCTTTATCACGTTACGAGGTTGAGCATCGGTATGCTACATATCAATGATGGACGAAACAAAGGATTCTGGGTTAGAAACGGGGACTTCTCGGCGAAGTTTTCAATGAGCATGAACAATATGGATGACAGCAAATGCCGACGGACAGGCAACAGAAAAGTTGGCGAGCGGCTAGCTGCTGGATGCAAGAAGACGGAAGACATGCGCTCCTTGTGAAGCCGTGCAGAGTTGCCCATTCTTTTTACCCAATCAGCTCGCATTGCCCTTTTCCTAATCAAATGGGTTTTTTTGTTTTCTTTCTCGTGTTCTTTGTGCTTCCCGTTTCCTTCCGTGTTTGTTGCCTGTTGCTTTCTTTCAAATTGCCTGTCTCAAACGGTTTGATTTCCCTTGCTTCCCGGCTTCACGAACCTCTTTCACACAAAGATGAGATCGGGCCTTTAGCGAAAGCGGAAATCAGCGGGCATGCATGTTTGAGATGGCCCACTTCCTCTGCCTCCCCGTCGCTTCGGGGTCATACTGAAAGAAAAATAGCCCTTTGACACGCCCCTGGAACAAAACAGACACCGTCAGAGGATCCGAGGCGAGGGGGGGCAGTAGCAGCAGCAGCTTCGATTGCAACCAACCAGTTCACGCACCCATTTATTTCATCAAATTGTTTTCTAACACACAAGCAAGCCCTCTTTGTAACGCCCTCACCCCCAGTCGTTCGTTTTTAGAATGCATATATTTGTCAATCTAGCTAGGAAAATTGAAAATGCAAAAATGAAAGGAGAAAGGAGAAGTGTGTTTTTTTTCTTTGACGATTTTATTGAATAATTATTTAATTTCACATTCTTCCATCCCCCCACACCGTATTCCGAAACTATATATATTCCCAACCCTAACCAACCACCCAACCATCCCAGAGCTCTAGTATACACAATAACCCAACTAATCTCCTCAACTTAAAACTCCAGGGTGTTAGTTAATGGTCCCCTTACATAGTCCATAGACCATGGATCAGGATAAGAAGTTAACTACATCCAATGTCGTGGGTTTCCAATCATCCCTACCAACCCCCTTCCCCCCTTTCTCTTCTCTCTCACCACCTGAAAAGCATTGCAGGTATGAGCGGAATCATGGCAAAGAACGCGCCTGTCTTGATATAACTAGTTATTAGTCACGCAAAGGGCCTCATCATGGATGTAGCTGGCTAGCTGGTTTAACAACTTGGTACGAGAAAGAAAAGAAAAGAAAAGAAAAGAAAAGAAACATGAAGTTATTTAATTAATAATGTAGCATGTAAAATAGCCCAAAAAAAAAAAAAAAAAA
>JANTQI010000178.1:0-42502 GCA_032988985.1 Emmonsiellopsis sp. PD_5 | reverse complement strand
GAAGAAGAAGAAGAAGAAGAAGAAGAAGAAGAAGAAGAAGAAGAAGAAGAAGAAGTTGCATGCCTCCCGATGTATATACCTCATTACTTAGGAAAATAGTGTTCTCATGCACATGCCTATTTGTGGTCCCATCTTTCCTCACCCCCTATTTATTCTTTCTCCTGAACCCGCAAGATGTTACACGCATGCAAATATTCTTCTTCAACATGCTTCAACATTTTAGCACTTAGACGGAGAAATGTAGGTAGACAGCAGGTATCGAACGGCACGACTAGTGGGTATCAGTTTCATCAGCGCTTAATGCATGCCATTCTTTTATATCAATATGTATGGAGAAATAAGCGTGTCCATATCTTTCGAGCGAGAAAAAGTTGAACTGTGAAGAGAGGGGGAGACGGTGTTTAGATGTGCATCCTGGCATCCCCCTTTATCGACTGGCTGCCATCATCATCATCATCATCATCATGACAGCGTCCCTTCTCCCAATTCTACCTTTCGAACCATTTCACAACCCCGTCCGAATCCCCCCTCATAACCCCGTAACCTTCCTCGCCACCCAGTGAACGGGTCTATACACATTCTGCAACATACTCTCCGGGTCCTGAATATACCCACAGTCCTCCACCTGCTCATCCGTCTTGATAAACTCAAACCCAAACTGCCGAATAAGCAGTACAACCTCCTCCTCCGACAACTCCACACGCCCAGGCTCGCCAATCCCCTGATAAAACTTCTCCGGCGCGCCCTCAGCAGTCCGGGCTGCACGGTGCATATCGTCGCTCCCGCTCCTGGCCGCCGGCGTGTCTTCCCAGTGCCAAAGCAGCGGACCGACATTTATCCAATACCCGCCTGGTTTCAGGCAGTTGTGGATAGTCTCGATGTAGCGGATGAGGTTGGGAGCTGTGTCGATGAAGAAGACCGTGGCAACGGCGTCAAACGAGTCCCTTTGCGAAGCGTTCGCGTACTGCACCACAAAGTCCGCGGCGGACATGCTCATTGAGCCCCTTCCTCTCCCGTTGTTGTCGGGCTCGGTGGACAGCTGGCTGGCGACGACGGTTCCCGGGTGGACGTCCGGGATCAGGACCCTTTGGAGCTGCTGTTGTCGTGATTTGATGTTGGAGAATTGCAACGCGAAGGGGTATAGGGGGTACTCGTTGGGTCCTTTGGTATGGTTCAGCGCCCAGTTGCTGGCGAGTAGTTGATGGTATGAAATCTCGTTCCCCTCCGCGTGGTATCCGGCGGAAGAGAGGTCGAAGACTAGCCGACCCAGTCCGGCGCCGGGGACAAGGACACTGACATTTGGCTGGGAGCCGAAGAGCTCGTCAAGATCATCTATTACAGGCTTATAGCAGGCATTCCGCTCCGGAATCCCCTCCGCGCTCCAGTCTCTGTAAAACTGTCTGACGGTTGAATGGGCCTTGCCGATATCAGAGGCTGTGGCTGTATCATGCCAGGCCTTGGGATCCGCTCCGTCGGGATTTGCTGTTAGTCCAAAGGCTTCCAGGCCTGTGGATAGGATTGCGTGTGCGATGTCTGCGTTGGCGTCGATTGCATCATCGACGTTATTGAGATTGTCCAGGATGGAAAATGGGGGCTTTGCTAGCATTTGCCAGTGTGCGGATGGTAAGGCGTAAAATGCTTGACGGCGCCGGTGGGTGGTGTTTAGATGGGCGCTTCTTCGGTATTGTCTGGGATTGCTTGTTAGCTATGACATATATGATGTGAGGTCTATTGATTCGTCTTTTTGAAGTAATTTTTATTCTCATAACTTAGACGAGAGACGGTAGTTTTGCTTGGTTCATATGAATAACAGATGGCAACCAGACATCAATAAAATCCATAACGATTGACCCCCCCCCCTATCAAGACATGGGAATTTTGCCAAACATACACTGAAACGAAATAGAGAAAGCGATTGACAAGAACTAGATGAATGAAACCATCCACACCAAGTCGTCAATGGCATACCTAAAAGAATCAAGAGCGGCAAAGAGCACTCGACGCTCATCCGGATCTGCCAGCGGATCGTAGTCCCCCTCCCATTCTTCCACCTTCTCTCCCTTCACAGGCTGCTGTTCCATTTTAGACAGGTAAGGGTTCTATGAGGGACAAGGGGCCTTTGCCTTTGCATCACTTATACGAGATATATGAAGAGGGAGAATGACATTTGATATTCGGGAGGTTCCATCTATTGGGTTGAAGTTGTTGTGTTTGATATTGGGTGGAATTTGCCGTTGGTTTGGATCGGGTTTAGCGCCAAGCTTAAATCAACCCATCCAATTGTCCTGACATCAAAACTCAAACCTCATCAACATCAATTTCTTCTCAAGAGCGTGGCCTCTAAAGCAATAAATACTTAAATATCTACCACTACCCCCCAGCTCCTTGACCAATCCTATTTGCCAAATAATACCCAAACAGCCAGAAGAACCCAATCCATCCCCCGCAATCTTAGAGCTCGTCCGCCCTGGGCAATCGACGTCATGGACCCCAACCCCGCCGCGGCCAATATCAAAGCTAGCCCCTCCATAGCTCCAATCGAGCTTTCATTTCTAGCCCCGAAATCTCTATATACAACCGTACACATTCACTTGACCTTCTTCGCTACGTCGACGTTGTTATTCCTCACGACGACGGGTGCGGGAGAGTCAACGACGGCAGCTAAGCCTATGGGAAGCTTCATATATGCGATGCCTGATGTATGTTTGTTTGTTTATCCCCCTTTTTTCTCTTTTTGGATATTCTCTCTTGGGGAGGGGATATTCCTTCTACGCTGTATTTTCTATTTCGCAGTCCTGCCTGTCCTATCATGTTGCACAGCAGAGTTGTTTTATAACTTGTTGCAAGCAGTAGTTTTGTAACTGGGACTTGTGGATCTGATACAAATTCCAATTTTGTTTCTCGTATGCCTTCATGTCTATTTGGCATACATACTTGGCCTGTGTATGATGCACTGACCCTGACACCGTCGTACGAGGGACTGTTGAAGCGAGGGAGGGAGTTGATTCACCCATGACTGAAAAGCAACAGCCATATACAGACGTACACGGCACGCTAACCTAAACATTTCACAGCGCACAAATCCCAAAAACACAATCAGCACGCCACTTTATACAGTGCCGTCAAGTCTCGACTATGCCACACGAACTTCACGGATACTGGCCCAAAGGACCGGCATGCCGGTCTATGTAGGGTGTAGCGTCGACTTTTCGGGATCGACAGTCGAAGAGGAAATGGAAGGACTGAAGAAGGTTGTGGAAACGGTCATGGAAAAGTGGCAGGAGCATCAAAAGCAGAAGAAAGTCGAAGAGGCAATGGAGGGTGCTACAATCGCATGATAAATACTTTTAATCAACATTGACAATCGACGATTGACGACGACGTTTTCCGGGAACAAAAAGCCATGCGAGATTTGTCGATGAGAGCGATCAGACCGCGTGGTGCATGACATGCCACATAAGCGTCGTTCAAACGGATTTGGACACTTTCCTTGATGACAACAACCACGGGGGGATTGGCTGAGACATCCATCACAGAACGCTTTTCCCGCTGGCAAAATCTAGTTCATTTACCCGATTCGGCGACTAGCAGGGCATTCCGAAAAGTCAAGAAGATTTTTCTTTCCCGAGCCCTGTTCGGACTCCGGAGTATTCAATGTCCATTCGAGGAATATTTCAATTTGAAAAGGGGAACCCAAAAAAGCCCCTAATGCAAAGCTGCATGGAATATGATTTGCGTTAATTTGATACCCAGGCAAAGGTTATCCGTGGTTATTCCTTGTAAATAATTGCTAATTACTTACTCTTTTGGATATCTTTTGACTTCTCTTTGGAGTTGTTCGGCTTTTGGCTTGATTTGCGCTTCCCCTATTCGTCAAAGTGAAATTTCTAGACTTCAAATATCCCAATATCATCAAGAGGAGGCGCATCACGCGTTTGCGGAAAACGGCAACATGAAACGGTCTTACCGCAGCACCTTCGGAGAAGGAACATGGGAGGGAGAAAAAGAAATCTTCGGTCACTCTTGGAAGCATCAATCTTCGGATGGTCTCCTGTGCATCAAAGGATCAAAGAATCCCTCTTCCATTCCTCAAGTGTGTAGCTATTTACACATTTGCCGCCACTTCTCTGGGCCCTGTCATACCGACTGTTTCGAATTTCCCGAGAGATGGTGTTCCCGGGTATTCTTTTCGGCGCCCGGTTCCGACTAGCCGAAAAAACGAAGACAGACTTACACGTGGGGGAAGCAATTATTTTCAAGACGAGACTCGGAAGGTTTGTTGCTTTCATGAAGTTATTGTTCAATGGTGATCTCCAACTAGCTACTTTTTCCAGCTGCATAGCCTGATAATCATCATTTTAAGAGATGGAGTTCACCGGAATCGATTTGGACCACACACAGCAGGCAGAGTATGCTGGATGCTGCCTCTCTAGAACTGGCCTGCGTGTGTTGCGTGCGGGAGGATATGTCATGCAAAGCTTTCTATTGGCTGTTCTTCCCCACAAAATAGCCACTCGAATCTATCCGGAACAATTTCGAATAAACTCTGGCGTGCATCTGGAGAAAACTCAAAGATAGAGGTTGGGACGGTGACGGCAGGAAAATACAGAGTTTACCTTCGAAAATTAACTATGTCCAATCACATGCTATTCGGCTGAAAGTCCGGGGACGAGACAGCGAGGTCCAAAATCTGTTTTCCCGTCGCGTAACGGCGACCAGGATTCCGTCTGATCCATCTGGCTGGGAAGACAATTTCTCCTCCCCGCCTTCGATTGCGGGCAATCTGGGGAGAAGACATCCCTGCTGCAAAAATTTGGCGAGACCCCTCGTCTGCAGTTATGATACCCTTGCTGATAATGCCGTCACCTGCCCAAATCGAGTTTATATACCAGGATAGAGCAGGGGAAACGAGTTCGAATGTTCAATACAACCCAGGGCTAAATTTATCCTCGCTTGTTGGCGGAAGAATCTTTTAGTTTCCATGCATAGATTGGATTCGTGACCATCATCCCTTGGACCAGCACTGTTACAAAAGACTGTCCATTGTTGAAAGAATCCGAACATCACCCGGATCGGATCCCCTCATCACTAATGGTTAGTTCAAGTGATCACTGATCAGGCTTCACCTCATCCGATGTGGTTTCAAAGACCCAGGGCAGCGCGCCACGAGCAAGCAAGGGAGAAGAACACTTTCCCATATCAAGCAGGTCGATAACAGAAATCATGCAGTCATTTGCGCCAAAACCAGCCCATCTGTATGCGCACGGACCCTTCTACTGCCGCGGCGCCGCCGAGAATTAAAAAAACAAAGTTCACTTTTTTTGATACGCGGCGGATCTGATTGGACCAGCAGCATCGTTTCGAATGTGCGAAAGATTTCAATACCCGCGACGCTTGGGCTGGGCAAATCGGAATCGCCCGGGCTTTGTTGTTTTTCTCCTCCTCCTTCCGCATACACATCATCGTACGGAGTAGTCTGGTAGATAACGGCAGAGGGGCCAACATGTGGATGATATGGGCTGCTTTCGACGGATATCGTGACGAACAATCCCATTCCCACCCCATGGGTCATGTCATCCATCCGGCATTGTGGGTGTGGTTATCCATCATCATTTACCGAACTTCGTCCGGAACTACGGAGAACGACACCTTCACCCCGCTTGATAATAGTGCATAATAGGCTGCATTAATTTATGATCATGTCCCCCCCCCCCTTTTTTTTTTTCTTCCATTTTTTTTTTTTTTAGCTCCGACCCGCCTCCCTGTTCAGAATCTACTTTTTTTTTCTACCTATTTCCGAGCAATGCCTGTAGGCTGTTACCCGAACAAGGCAGATCCCTCGCCAACTGTTCTGCGTGATTAGTGCGAGGGGCGCGTGGAGAACCAGGGTCCGGGGGGGGGACTTCCTGATGAGTCTTGGCTAAACACTGAGAACAGGGCGATTGCTTTTTGCAGTTTAGTTATCTAGGACTAAAAAGGGCCAAAGGGGGTCCACAATGACATGCAATTTTCCTCATATAATCTCGGCACTCATGGCCGAACCATCCCAGTCTTTCCGCAGACATGAATGGATCGGGTTGTTCGGAGGAGCGGGGGTTTGAACTTGGATGCCACCTGGCTGCCCAAGCGAGTTTGAGGAATTGGAGCGCGGGGGAGGAGAGGGGTGAAGAGGGAATGAATGGATGGGTTCGTGTGAATTGATTAAATTTGCTCGACTAAATAATTCGGAGAGTTTACTTATTAAAATGCGGGATGATAGGGATGTGAAGATGTTAATAAAAGTATGGGGTCCTGTCTCAGACTCTCAGTTTATCTTCCGGCGGTTATTGAAGGGCAATATAAATCTTTTTCTTTTTTGCGGCCAATGCCGAACCCATGACGATATACAAAACTACGACTGGCCAGAGGATCCCTGGCATCTATTCTTTTGCATTTCGGGATGGAGTTTTCTTTCTCGAGAAGGTGTTATTAGGGATAATAATTGTGCTGGGATGATCATCAGGAGCACTCCGTAGCCAGTGTGAGGAACAATTTATGCAAGATTCTGGAAAATAAGAATTCCCATCCCCCCCCTCGTCATCTGCAATAAAATCACCACTATTGCTCCACATCTCCGGAGTACATCCCGTAGCTTCAAGATTCTCAGCGATGCCCGCCTCGCACGCAATTTATCGCTGCCTGCCGTGGATGCCTGAATACTTCGCGCAATATGGCCATTGTTAAGCTGAATAACAACAGGCATTCAATTTGTGGCGCGTTTGTTGTGTATTGCTTCGTCATGATTAATGCAACGGAAGAGAATCAAAGGCTGGCTGACGGGGATTGGGCGATTGATGCAGGAGCAGTGCAGAACTTCAAACTTCAATAGGTACCTGGTTTCATTCTTGTTGTTTTCTTTTTGAGTGTCTATTTTTGACCGGCAGGCTTTTTTTTTCTTTTGGGAAGTAAATTCTGACAATTCTCAGGACAACGGCTAATCTTATTGGTGTTGCTCAAGTTCCACGGCTTGAACCGAGCTGACATGTTTGCTTTTTCCTCACCAACCAACCCCTGGGATATCACGAGATCTTGTTACACCGACGGGAAGATTTCACACCGAAGTTTGAGCCACAAGTACCGCAATGACCGCCGATCTTCGTTCTACTAAGCAAGCCACAAGGTTGCAAACAGAAGCAGATCTGTCATCAAGCCGCGGGGAAGTCGTCCTCCGTCCGAGTCCGTCTTGGTTTTGTATGTTTGGGACCTCGGAATCGAATGCGTAGGACATTAGCTGGGGAGAGGGAAACGAAGAAACCTTGTTCCCGGGCAGTGAAAGTTTTGTCTCGGTTTGATCGGGAGGGGTGCGTTGGTTGATACCAAGACAAAGGCCTTCGCGGGATGATATCGAATATCCCATGTCCTGCCGCTTAACTGCGCAGGGCTTGGGGCTAATGTAAGCTTGTTTTCCTGGGTGTATCTCGCCTATATGTGGGGTTAAAACCATCGATTTGTAGATGCATCACAAAGGCAATATTCCCGGTGGCGGTTTCGAATTTAGCTCAGAGCGGCTGGGAAAGTTGCGACGGCATGCATGCCTCGAGGCCCAAGAGCAGAGTGGACGTACAACGGTACAATCCAGAGTCCCACATTATTATTGTTGTCTGTTGGGCTCAATGGGATGCGGTCGAGCATTGCGAATCCCACGTTTCTGTGTGGTGTTCCCGTCTTGGGTAGGACAGAACTTTGCCTATTTTTATATGGCCTTGCATGTCGCCGGGGAGGATCATCTGGTTGGAGCTCCATGTGGCCGCGCTGGAACGACAATGGCAGGGCCGTAACGCGTGCCGGAAACCATACTGTTTGCTTTCCCTTGTACTCCGTCGACCGTAAGCACTTAGAATAGACTGCATGGCACCAACGCTCTGCCGCAGGATTCCAGTCGACCACTCCATCGTTCCAGATTATGTATGCAAAGACCGCCACTGGCTGGCCATACGTCTCCCTTTCCCCTTTGATGGCGGACGGATCGTGGATCACGGTCCTCTGTGACTTCATATCATCATATGCCGAGAGGAGCCGCAGCGCTCGGAAGTATCATCCCTTCCCCAGCTCCACACCGGATCTTTGAGCAACGAGGGCTCAGAAAACCTGGTTGCAGGGGAAATACCCCACGGTGGCTCCAGCCCAATTATCGTCCGAGAAAGATAGACAGGAGCGCTAGCGGATCGTGCTGGAGACTATCTTCGGAGAGGCTCCCGAATCAGATATAGTCGTCCTGCACCCGATCCACACAGACACACTGGCTCCCATGAAACACGCGGAGGATTCGCCAACAGACTGCTTGGCAAAGATGGCTTGTCGATCTCTGCCAGTGATAGCCTGATAGGCAAATGCGTGCCATGGGGCTCGAAGTCCCGGGCATGGCAACGCATGGATGTGTAAATTAACGCCCCCTGATCATTCCGCCAGGCTCGTTTCGAGGAAAACCCGCCTCGAGAAAAGCGTCTGGGGTAAGGCACGCATACAGGACAGACCGACAATGGCATGGCATTTTCGTAAAGCACACAATATGGGACGGTCTATCCCACCGGCGCGGAGGTTTGGTTCCTTGTTAGGCTTCTTTGGAGGCGTGGTTAGCCAAAAAGCGCATCAATACGAGCCTCTCTCTCAACCCATGCTGCATATCCAGGGTCCATCGTGCGGCTTTGCAAGGCGATGAATCAGTTACCGCTAGAAAGTCTGGCCGTAGTGTGCCAGAACCCGTTTGCCTTTCCGTGGTGGTTGACTGCCTCGATATCTGATAGGCGTGACCGCAAAGCCCTAATTCAATTAACTGCAACGACATCCCGCATCCCGAGATAGGACCACCCACCACCAACATCCCATTCCTCTCTTCCACTCGGGTTCAGCTCTGGCCCCAAGAAAAGCCACCACAGAGCGCCGTGCATCATCGTCTCGGCTCATGGAAACGGAAGATTTGGCCAGTTGGGTCCGGTGGAGCCGTGGTATCTCGTTTCTTGTTTGAGCGTTTCGTTGTTTCAGCCAATCGTCAACGCCCCCTGGAGCCTCGATGGAGACGGAGACGGCTTCATGAGCTTAAACCGGTGAGGGTTTGCCGCTGCTGGTGGCTCCCGCTAACTTGAGAGCCGGCTCAGTTCTTCATCCTTCATCAGGCGTCAGACAAACTTGCGGCTGGCGCATCAATACCTCGGCTCTGCGACAGGGATTTACCCCTAGCCCACCCCCCTTGGCTTCTCTCTTCACTGTCTTCAGCGGCCGTAAGGTGGATCGGATGCCCCCCAAGGCGCTGCCAACGCTCGGCGAGGAACAATTGGTCCTCTGGGTACAGACTCCCGACTCCCGAGCAAACGACAGTAGCGGCCCCGCGAATTTGCTTGGGTTTCAGCGCTCAACCCTTGTTTTTAAGACGCCGACCTAGCCCCAGAGGCGGTTCTTCATCTTATATCAAAAGGATCCCGTACGCGCTGACGTTGAACTTGTGCCTTTTTCCGATTTTGGCATTTTTCCAATTTCTCCGATACTGCTACTGCTATGTCGACGCAGCGAAATAGTGGGGTTTCCGGTACATCCAGAGGGAATCCGTTTCAACCCGCTCGTCCTGTCGCATCTATATCGACGACGGGGAGGCAGTAGGGACGGAGGCCAAGATGCAAAGCCCATACCACCAGTTGCCCCCTCTCCAAGCTCCGCCTAGTAGTGCTTCATATGTTCCGACGGCCATTTCTTCATCCACCTCTCCATCTCTCTCAGTACCTCGAACCCATTCTAGCTTCAGTTCCGCTCCGTCAAATCGAGCCGCGAACGGGCTTAAGATATCCCATCTAATTTACAACTCAGGGTCACAAAATCCTAATCCGTCCCCAGGCTCAGCTTACCCGCATTCGCATGAGTCAGTGTCCGCCTCGTCTGCAGAATCCTCAGCAATGCTCCAGGACGCCCAGCACCAAAATGACCCCTTCCCAGAATCAACAGGGCCGCCGGGGCTCCATATGGTTCCTGCCAACCAGCAACCTCACAAAAGAGCATATAGGCAGAGACGAAAGGACCCAAGCTGTGATGCGTGCCGGGAGCGTAAAGTGAAGGTATGGCAATGTCCGCGGTGGAGGGAAGAGCGAAAGTCATAAAAGTAGAGACATGGCTGATGAGATCATATATGCGCCTACATAGTGCGACGCCTCAGATTCTTCCAGCTGCACAGAATGTTCTAATCGGAACGTGCGATGCTTGTTCACGAAAGAAACGAATAGACGCATGTCGTCCATCAAGTACGTAGCCCTCCATGCTCTATCCGTGTATCTATATCTAATCAACACCCAGGCAAGTCCAGGATCTCGAACGACAACTAGCCCAGGCGAGACAACAGATACTCCAATTACGTTCAGGCATCCCTAAAATTGACAGCCTGATGGATATTGATCTCGAAATGCACGATGATGCGCCAAAAATTCCAGAGATCGGCCGTCGTCCTAGCCGTATCAACCCTCCAATCCTCAGTACCCAGGTCTCTTCTAATGTCTGCTGGAAAATGCAATCTTACGGCCGGGGCCTTATTAAACCTCCACCAACTCTCTCAAACACGCACCCGCCGCCTTTGCTAACAGCGGATTTACCTCCTCTTCCTCCAACAAGCGTGGCTGACGCCCTTCTGGGTCATTACTTTTCCTCCATTCACTCCTATTTTCCCATACTGCATTGGCAAACGCTGCTACGCGAACACGACAGGATATCGCGCACTGGCTCCCTTCGCGGGACCTCACGAGGATGGACTGCTGTATTCTTCGCAGTTCTTGCCTGTGGGTCACTACGTTCGGGAGAAAGTGACTTGTCAAAAGGGAGAGAATTTCTCCAGATCAGCATCGGGCTTATCGACCGTTGGCAAGACGAGTTTGCGTTGGACCAGGCCCGTGCTGCAATGCTGATAAGCATTTACATGTACGAGATGAATTTGAAGTCTGCTAGTTGGGTTTGGTTAGGATCGGCCGTGAGAATTGCACAGGATCTTGGATTGCATGTCAATTCCGGTTCATGGGCGCCTATGGATGCGGAACTCAGAAAACGATTCTGGTGGGCGTTATATTCGTGGGAAAGGTTGGTTAAAATTCGCATACAGAGGATGGCTTTGAACTGAAGTATGCTAACCTTCGCGTTGTAGACTCGTGGTCCTTGAAACAGGCAAGCCTTTGATGATAAACGACGAAGACTGCGATGTCGAACTCCTTTCTCCAGGCGACGAACATTCTTTTGTCGATGGTGCCCCAGTATCCCAAGACGAGAAGACTACGCCACCTCTTGCTATAACCCACGTTATGCGTGCGGTATCTCAACTAACCAAGAGCTTCAAGGCCCCGGTAATCTCCGCTGACACGCTGGAGGTGTTCGAGCGGCATTTTAGGATGTGTTTGACAAATTTCCCTCCCGATTATCGGATGGAAGCGACCCATTATCTAGATCCCCGATCGCTATCTCCAATAATTTACCTACAGAATACACGACTAGTTCTCCATCGCCACAACCTTTCGCCACGCAGCTCACCAGAGGTGAGACATGCCGCTCTTGACCGTTGCGTAGCTGTCGCTCAAGACACTACACGCCTCCTATCCCGATGTATGCGGGCTCCAGCTGCACCCAGCCCCCCTCACCAACCAAATTACTGGAGATATCACATGGCGGCTGCTGCGACCACCATTTTGTGCAGCCATATATGGCGATGCACGCTTATCCTCCTTCTACGAGGGGATTACGCTGGTGCTCTTGTCTGCGTACAAACAAGCGCTGCGATAGGGGATGCGCGGCCCGTTAACGCCGCCTGCGGTCGCTACATTGCATTCTTCCTAAAATGTCTTCTAGAAAAGGGACAACGGGAGGACTTCGCAAGCCTGGAACGCGACGAGGAAATAATGGCATACGTCTCCGGCGACCTCCAAGGCCAAGTCAGTGGCAGCTGGATATGGCAACCAAATAATGAAAACGGAGGCCCCCTGAGCGCAACGCCTCCCCGGTCCGCATCATCGACGAACCCATCCCCACTTAAGCGGAAATTTGTCGATGGAGCCCGAAACGGCGTCACTCAAGAAGAATCGGACAGGGATTGGGAGGGATGGGCGTGGGTCGAGCAAACCGTGCAGTTCCTTGTTACCGAGCAGCAGAGGCAGCCCCCGGTAATTAAGAAAGAAAATGGTTCTCGCCTTTCTGTTCCTGTCTCGCGGGCCGAGATATCATTCAATCGACCGCCGGAGAATATTAGCCCACCACGCACAAGCCCGACGGGGAGCTCGAGGATGACAATTGCGAATATAATATGATCGATTTCGTTTATGGAACTTCGATATATTATGTTGGAGATCTACTGAACATATGCAAACATATGCCGTTATCTCTGTATCAGCCTGTTGGAAGGCCGGGTTCCATGTCGGCTGAATGCAGCGCAGCATTCTAATTGATCGAAGTCGAGGAGGGACCTATGGCTATATCATCACCGGCTGAGCCACGGCAACTTTGCCTGAAATCCATAGTTTCTAGTATCGTCAACTAGACGAAACGCTTCTCTGCTCTCGTACCCCGCGCAGATAGGCAGGAGATAATAATACAGCTCCAGTGGAAAAGGGCCCTCCCACAGCAATAAAAAGACGTCGAACTCCAAAATTAGCATGCCTACGCCTCATGGGCCCGGCGGATTCCCACCCCCCCTTGTCGCCCTTCCGTTTAAAATGAAATTAACTATAAATCACCGGACCCAAACGACTCACACAAACTGACCGCGTCAGTTGACGGTACCTTCTACCTGTACATACTTAACAATATCCTTTTTCCTTTTCCTTTTCCGCCTTTTTTATTTTCCTCTCGATTATTTGCTTCCTTTCTAGCGAAAAGACTCTTTTTTTTTCTTTCTGATATTGAGATACCAAAGCGAATGAGCGTGATAATTGTCTTGGTTTTAGCGGTTGGGAAAAAGGCATAAGGCAAGGGGAGAGGGGGGGGACTGCAATGACTTTGG
Source organism: Emmonsiellopsis sp. PD_5 (assembly GCA_032988985.1). Taxonomy (NCBI): domain Eukaryota; kingdom Fungi; phylum Ascomycota; class Eurotiomycetes; order Onygenales; family Ajellomycetaceae; genus Emmonsiellopsis; species Emmonsiellopsis sp. PD_5. The sequence goes on along the minus strand of JANTQI010000178.1, from coordinate 29,508 downwards.
GATTTTTCTATTGGGATACCCATTTCTTTCTTCTTTTGAACGGGCGCTACTACGTATGACAAGCGACTAGTATATAATAAATTACCTTCTCACATTTTCATTCCCCTCTTCACCTTTTGAATCAATGGTTCTATGTGTGTGTCTCACAAAGCCGCAGAATGCAAGTTTAAAAAAAACCAATTAAAATAAGAAATCTTCCCAAAGCCCGTAGGGATTTACATACAAACAAACACCAAACAAAACCCTTCATCCACCTGGATCAATCCAATCCATGGCAACCCCCACCCCATTCGTCAACAACTATCAACCACCGTCAAAAAAAATTTCAAGTCTCGAGATTAATACTCCGTCCAAACCGCGCATAAAGCGAAACCTTCAACTTCTGCATCTCGTCCTTCAGCTCGCTCAGGCTCTCTTCCAGCTTGCTGACGTCCTCGTCGATCTGTTCCGTGGAGGCTGCGAGGAGAGATTGTGCGTCCTCGAGTGGGAGGGAGACGAATGAGTCGCCCATTTTGTATCTGTTTGTGAGGTGAGTTTGCGTGTAAATTGTGTGAGCGAGTGTGTGGGATTGGAAGGGAAGGAAGAGGAAGGAGGAGGGGGGAGGGGGAGGGAATGGGGGGAAAGGGATCAAAACATACGGCACCAGCTCATCTTCATCTGCGAGGTCGAGTTCCATGGATATTTCTTCCAGATCTTCTTTGTCCTTCTATAAATTGAAACAAAGGGTGTATGTATGAATTAGCCATCAATTCGCGCGAAATCAACCCACACAGGCAAGGCAACATAATCCCCCCAAGTGGTAGCCGAGGGGGACATCAAAATGACAGCAAAACCAAAGCAGTCAAAAGCACGCAGCACACTTAATCAGGATAAATAAGAAAGGATCAAACATGCATGTTTCGCTTTTAACTGGTCCTCTAGTAACGTTTCCCGCTGATGCAGTCTGCTGAAGCGGTTGATCTTTTCCTGATCTTCGCGGCGAACTTCAGTCTCTTCTCCGCCGGTGGCGGCCTCATCCTCCTTCGACAGCTGTGGAAGCAAACAGTCAGCATCATGTTCGACTCAACATACGGAGCTGTATCTAATTCTTTTCAAGGATGATAGGATAGGGGTGGTGGGGGGGGTGAGGGGGAAGGAAAATGGGGGAAGCTCGCACCATTCGTCGTTGCATATTCATAGTTTCTGTATTAGCGGGTGATTCCTCAAGAGCTAAGGAAAAGTTGTGGCTTCGTAGACGTAGGGGGTATCATATATCATAGGGGTGTTCTAGTCGTTCTAATTTCTTCGTGTGTGATAGTCTGATAGAGCGTCCTCGAACGATGTTGACCGTGCCGTTTTTAGCCAAGCCTTGATGCTTGGCATTTAGGGTGGTCTGTGCACGAGGCGCGACAAGCTTTTGTCCAACTATGCACGGTCAAAACAACAACCGCCGGTGGTATAAAATTATGCTGTTAAGCAGCGCATGATCCAAATAGACTGGATAAACGTCCTGCTGCGAGGTTGTCGAATTTACGAAATATGATTTCTTTGAAGTACAATGATTTTAGATTTCGCCCATACTAAAGCCGCCTTCACCAGCCACAGCCTTGGGGGGGGCCGCATCTATTTCTCTATCACTACTACATGTACTTGGTGCCCGTCAGGCAGCGCAAATACACGCATCCATCCAGCACCGTCTTCGATATATGGATGTTTAATTTATTTATAACCTCTATTTATACAAGTGTTGTCCGAATTAATCTGCTGCCTCGGCTCACGTGACCCCCAGCGGTGACATCACTAGGCCGCTTTTGTTTAGCGTTTCTGGCAGCTCCAACCTCCCGCAGCCATACTCCGTCCGACCACGACGACATCTCCAAATCGCGTGTGCACCCTGCGAACTCCCACCGCATCCAGCAGCCCCCTGTCCTCCCGTTTGTTGACTGGTTGACCAAGCGTCTGTCCCTACATTTCTCTCCGTCCTTGGTTTACTGATATTTGCCTGTGTTGACCGCCTTGCCCGGCCGTCGTCTCTCCCAGCGGAGACCTTCCATTCGTCATCATATACATCCCCCTTCGCCGAACCTACATCCCAACATGCGCATAACGCACGAAGCTTCACTTCTTGCCTCTCTCCTCCTCCTCCCCGTTGGTTCCTCCGCAATATCTTTCGACTGCAAAGAGGCCCGCGTCGACAAAAAATCATGGAACCTCTCGCCCCTAGGCGGTCCCCACGCGGTCTATAATGTCGTTGAGCACCCTCCAACTGTTCTCAACACCACATATACTCTCGATATATGCAAGCCACTCAAAGATACGCCATGCACGGCAGGGACAATGGGTATGGCTCCCTTATTTTCTTTTCACCTTCCCCGTTAAATAGTCTCCCCATATTCTTTGTTGGCCGCTCTAACACATCATCCTTGTCTTCTCAGTGTGCGGTGTCCAACGATCACCAGATGAAGAAAAGCCAAGGGGTGTAATCCCAATTGCTGGAATCTACCCTCACGGACCTGGTGACCTTGATCCGAAAATCACCCGGCTTAAGTCAACGGATTCGCAAGATGAAGGGCTAAGGATAGAACTCCATGGAGGAAGATACCCGTTTAATGGCAAAGACTACAAACAGTCTGTTGTTATAGAAATGAAATGTGATCGTGAACGTTCCGGGTTAGAAGGAGATTGGGATGGAAAGAGTAGTAGAAAGAGGGAGGAAGAAGGGTCTGGCGAGAATAACCCGGATGGGAATAAGGACGAGGTCGATGAGACGAAAAGCCTTCGATTTAAAAGCTACGGACAGGTTGACGAGCAGTTTGTGTTGAGATTGGACTGGTTGACAAAGTATGCTTGTGAAGACTATAAGGAGGAAGATGGGCAATCCAACCATTGGGGATTCTTCACCTGGTTGATTGTTATGTGAGTTGGCCCCCGGAACATGCCCGACATAAACTTCCAGAGAGAACCTTGGTTGCTGTTACATTGTATACAAAGGCTAACAAATTTCCACAGTGCATTCCTCGGCACCGCTGCCTATCTCATTTTCGGCTCATGGCTAAACTACAACCGATACGGCGCCCGTGGGTGGGATCTCCTGCCACATGGCGACACCATCCGCGATATCCCCTATATAATGAAGGACTGGGGCCGACGGGTGGTGAACACGGTGCAAGGCCCAGGCTCCAGGGGCGGCTACAGTGCCGTCTGATGCTATGCATGTGAACGAGGACAAATGGAGTTTGGCTTTTTGTTTTCATGATCCTTTTTCGGCCATTTTGACTTACCGGCCTAGGGTGATCGATTTTCTAACCTACTACTGTTGCTATATGCTTTATGAATCCGGCTTATATCTACTCTGGTTATGAGTTGCTATTTTTATTATCTTTAGCATGGGCTTCCCTTTTCTTTTTTCTTCACATGAGGTAGTTGAAAGGGTTTTCGCTCTCATATTTTTTTTCTATATCCAGACGATTGATTCAACAACTGGGCTTTTCTCCCGTTTTCTGACACAATCAGGATTCCCTATTACCTTTTTTTCATACCGGGCCTTCATCTCTCGTATTTGTGGGAGGGGGGTTTTGTTTATTTCCTGCATTTTCGATGGATTCCCCTTTTCCAACAACGCCTGGCGTATGTATGTACACAAATCCCTCCCCTATTTCTCAAACACATGCGTTTTCTGCCGATCCGTACCCGTATTTGCTTGCGGGTTTGAGCAGAACGTCATTCCCCCCTTTTTTTCTATTCCTTTTTTGCTTTTATTTTTTCTCTACGGTCATCCTTTATTGTTACTACCGCCTTTCTGCTACACATATACGTACGGTACATATATACATACTTCTGGTTTTCCCCCCCTTCCTTTCTTGTTGTTTATTATGAAGATATAAATGGTACTGCTGATTGATTGATTGATTGATTTACCTACCCACCCATTTACTTGCCTGGATTGTCTATATATCATACACACACTCTACCTACCCACCCACCCGTGTAATCAACGGAGATGGAGATTGCAATGGCGATACGCAGCCTATACATACGTACCAGGGGAAACAGCAGCAACATGCAAGGTCAGGCAGGAAGGAATCTGGAAAAAACTTATTACTACTACTCGGGGCCTTTATCTGATCTATCTACCCTATCTACCTACCTACATATAACCTAGTTTTCTATATCTACTATATCGGTAGGTAGGTAGGTAGAGCGCCGCGCCCCAACATATAGCAGGAGTAGATACAGACAGACAACAACAGGGCCATAGCGAACGAACAAGAGGCGTGGGGCGTTTCAAATACAGGCAGGAATTAGAAGGAGACGGGATTCAGATCGTTTGGTGTTTAGAAAGTCATGGCCGTCGTGCTGGGAGGAAACTGGGAAAGTTATGACACGGACCGAGAAGGGGAAGGGAAAGCTGGTCAGTAACTATCCCGCCCGTCCACATATAGATAGGGAATGCAGACGTGGGGCTGCCGCTTAGTTGGAGGCTTGAAACCAAATGCGCTTTTCTTTGTATGTTTGAATCATGCATTTGTTGTAGGCCCCCCGAAAGAAAGAAAAAAAAGGAGAAAGAGAAAGATTGAAGAACTCATAAAGAAAACCCGAACTATTAAAAAGGAGTTAAAAGAAAGGCCCCGGAAAAAAACATTAAGAACAGACTTAAGCCTTCATGGCGAACTTCTTCATGTACCGATAATCCGCCATGTTGCGGTCGACAGCGGAGCGGATGATCTTGGCGCCCTTCTCGCCGTACTTCTCACTCCATTCTTTGTCGAATTGGGCTTCGGATTTTGGTTCTTTTTTCTATTTCATTTGTTAATGTGTTAGATTGTGTCCGAAGGAAAAAAAATATACATGTAGAGCATTCGAATGGACGGAACGTACGTGGCATCTCGCCTTCAGACCCGAAGAGTCGATGGCGTCTTCATGGAAACCCTTCCACTTCTCAAAAGCCTCTTTGGCAATCTTTTGATCCTCCTCCGTGTCCCACTTTAGCATGTCAGGAGTATACTCCAATCCTACGCTCTTACAGTAGCGCTCAATGATGCCAGAAGGATCGTCGAGCAGGTCGTCCGCGTCAATGACGCAGATTTCCGCCCTTTTGTTTGCGGAGATGGCATTCATATCGTTATTGCTGCTGCCATTGGTAGTCCCATTCCCATTCCCATTGGCAAGGCCATTTCCGTTCGCATCGTGCGGCCCTACGAGTTGGATCTTACGCAGGTACTCGAAAACCCGACGCACCTCGTCGTAGCCTGACTCTGATTCGTAGAACTCGTAGAACCCCGTGACCTCGTCCAGGGGTGGGATAGTGCAGCGGTAGTAGGACGGAATGCTGTAGTGCGGGTCGCGGATAAGGAAGGTAAAGTGGAATTTGGAGAGGAGGGCGGTGGGAACGACGGTGGGGTTGTCGACCTCTGCAGGCGTGTCGTAAGGATAAGGTGCCCTTTTGACGGAATCGGAGCCTGCACTGGGAGCCAAAATGCTCACTGGATCAACAACCCCGCCGCCATTCTCCGTACCAACGCCGCGTTTGACCCTCAGCAGGGATGGGGCGATACTGGCGGGTTTTGCATTCGGGGGCACTAGGTAGTGGATGATATCCTTGATAAACAAGCGTTTTCCCTGTAACACGGTAAGCATACGATCCATCTCAATTACTCTGGGTGAGAGGATGCTATGGTAGGATTGGGTCCATCTAGCGTAGCGGAAACGAAAGTGCCACGAGTAGGGAACTATCATGGGAGGCGGAGATCCCGGGAGATAAATATCTTCTCGATATCGATAGAGGTGTCCATCATAGGGAAGACGGAGCCCTGGGTATCAAAAATGGACTTCTCCCGTGGGATATACCCTGGAATATTACAATAAGGAGTATACATGAAGAGGAGCAAGAAAAGGTAAGAACCAATTTCCTCAGGGACCAGAAAAAGGGTCAAACCTCGGATGCTTCCCTCTCCAGCCTGTCAAATACGGTCTTGAAGGTAGACTGTGAAAAGCCACTTTCGACCCTGGCCCGTTCGTCTTCCTCGTATCTCTGACTGAGCCTTTCTGGCCCAAAGTAAAAGGCGTCGCCAAAGGGCTCATGGACACATTTGAGGGTGTCGTGGCGAGTCATAAAGACCTAGAGACAGGTGTCAGTTTGCGGCCTGGCGGGCTGGTAGGACAGCAAGGTATAACGTACTCGTTCGAAAGCTGTAGAACAGGCACGGGGATGAGTCGCAACGAAGATAGGTCGTTTCGACATGTTGGATAGTAGTAGTCGTGGATAGACAAAGGGTACAAATCTGGTGGAGATGCTGGGGATGTAAATATTCTACAACACAACGAGAGACCAGCTGTGATGGAGGAGCCTGCTAAAGAACTGGCAAGAAAGTCACAGACTTTTTCTCGCATAGAAAAGTGAATTCGGATGTTGTGGGAAGTTATATTATGCTCAGAGTTTTCCACAGAGTCAAAAGCGTGGGATCTCCGGGTGCATGACGACGGGACGCTGCGTGGTCAAACATCATCCCACTGTTAAATATGGAAACAACTCTGCTTTTAATAAGTTAATATGGAGCAGAGCTGGCTTGGTATGCGGACAATAGTGCTGAGGTTCCATGTTCGCGATGGAGCTGGTCGAAGGCAAAGCGCCGCCATGACGTCGGCCGGCGCAAAGCAGGTTCCAATCACCCTCCCGAACCCCCCAACCAGCCTGCAAGTCTTGCCCTGGATGTCCTGGCCCTCTGCCCACGGTCGCCGCTCGTACTTTATCTGGCCGGCCTATGACCGCGCCCAAAGAACTGGAGACGGTGCTCGGCCGCCCTCCACGGCTGTGAGGAATGCGAACTGGCTGCTTGTTGCGCCCATCATCCCCTGCGATTGGACCCGAGGCGTGGGATGTTTTCGTCCGACCGCGAGGCAAATGCGAAAAAGAAATACACTGATCTCTCGAGGCCGTCTGTCCTAGTCACACGTCGCGCGGTCATCGTCTGGCTTCGATCCGGGGAAGAATGGCATGGTTCCCGAAGAGCGGAGGGTGTTGGGCGACGGTTGATGTAGGTTTAAGCTCGTCGTCCTGGACCCCTTAACGGGCTAGATGATGTCGATGCATTCCAGCCACTGTGCCACCGAGCCTATCGAACGTCGTGGTGATGACGCCATTGCGGCTTCGTTGCTTTTGGCCTGGCAGAACATATCAACCTCACTCCCCGACTCCCACGCCCCCGCAACGGGAACAATCCCTCGTGTTCCTGTTACTAATGAAGCTCCATAGAGCTGATCTGCTTTGTGACTCGTTAGATGATGGATCTTGCAAACCCTGCTCGTCTCAGTGTCCAGTTGTATCGCGCTATGTGCAAGACTCCAAGTTTTAGGGTAATGCAGTGTGGTAAATGTTACCACATTGTTTCCTCGGAATACGCATCACAGAGCGCTATTCATGGTTTAGCTGTGCTTTGAGCCGTGGCCTGCCGTGGGGTTGATTTTATCTGGGAATTGAGGTCCGTTTCAGTGACAATCGCGGGTTTGGCGCTTCTACCTTTGCTGATTATGGATCTAGATAGAGTCCATTGACTCGATCCTGTTCAGTATTTCTGTGTCAACTGTGCCACTTTACGGGCTACGGAGCAATGGGCACTATGCTATGGTTGTGCACTTTGAATGCATAACTTTCATGGTTCGCCTCGGGGGGCTGGGCTGTGTTCTGGCGGCTTTATAGTACAGCCAAGGTGCCAACGCTGCATAATCTCCCTCGTGTCAGCGGAATGGTGTTGTCTCATGCGTTGAATAATCTATGGGATCCCTATTGCCGAGCCCGCGGTTTGCCCATCGAATCCCATGATGCGCTCGGCAACTGTTTGAGGGCCCAAGCGGTTTGACGATCTACGAAAAAGAATGCCTCTATCCTTTACAAATTTCAAATTCTCGCTGTCGGATACCTCATCAGTAACCGTCCCAGAATGATGCTGATGAGCTCCAAGGCTGAGTAAAATACCTTCAGTCCACAGCCAGCCTCTCAACACTAGGCCCGAGCTATTGTTACCAAGTATGAAGGCTTTAATTCGACTACCATGCGATATAAGATGGTAATTCCCCACAGCAGAGTTCTTCCCCGGTCTTCTGGCAAATGGCTAACTGCTCTTATCAGGTTCAAGTTAAGAGTTTCCTTCTTGACGCTGATGCCGTATCAATTACCACTATATGCACCGTCAGTGATAGCCTTGGTATCTTCGCCTCAGACAGAATCAGCCACCTATTAACTGGCATTAGGGAATCTCCAAAAATAGATGTGAATATGCATCCGGAGTTAGCCTGATTCGACCACTTGGATATTTTGTGGCATGAGAACTGGCATCATATCGGATTTAATTGGAAAGCTTTAAAAGTTTGTCCTTTGCTTCTCAGCATTATTGATGTTGGGAAGATCTGGATATCTAAATTACCCCAGGGGCTTGCGGAGCAATCTGGCCCATGCTTGTAAGTCTCGGCCCAAAAATTCTTCTATCAAAATGACTGAATATCTATTTCGCCCGCAGCCAGCTAGCTGCCTTATCAACCTCAACAACTAGTACTACCGTTCAGCCGCCAGGGTCAAGCCAGAAATTCATTTACTAATTCGACTACCAGGAAAACGAGAGTGCTGGAACTGTGAAAATGATTGGAGACTATCCATAGAACGGTGATGGCTTTGTTTCATCCTAATCGGGCGATGCTGCAAGAATAGGCATTACCCAATCCGGCACGACCCTGCAGCTAAGCCCTAAGCTAGACCTATTATAGCCCGTTTCTGTTCCTAATCGGGAGTGTAACACCAGATCGGGCTAGCTTCAGCCGCCCACCTCAGCCCTAATCGTCCTAGCCTAATCCCACAGCCTCCACGCCGCAACGTCTATCAACGTCTATCATCCAATCTTGACGACAGAGACGCCCCAAAACGAAACAAAGTTGCCGCTACCTTCTTCAATTTGGAATGGTTGTCCAGCGCTATGCCACATCTGTGATTACTGAGCCTCCGAGTTTGTAATCTTTCCATTGCCAGCCACATTGCTCCCTGGCATGGACGACATGGCTAGACCAGATACGCCGCCATCTCCTTGGTGGCATTTCCAGAATAGTATGCAGCGTTTTGTCCCTATTTCCCCTTTGAGAGGGTGCTCAGCTACCAAGGGCGGTTTGGGCATGGGATTGGACAAGTGCCATTCATCATCCCTGCTGCTCGACTCAACGTCCCTGCGATCCTGGAAAGGGGGGGGGGGTTGATATCCTCGTCCCCGACCTCGTGCATTCTCATTCTGGAGAATATAAATACGGCATTGGGGTCTACCCCCAATGCTCTTTGCTTTTGTTTCTGGTCCCATCCTTCATATCACCTCTGAAAAAACAAATATCTATTTCTTCAGTTCTTTTTCCTTCATACTTCCAAACTTTTTTCCTTTCCTTTCTGATTCTTACTTCTTCACTTATTTTGCCTGCCTATACCCTTCTTTGCTTTCCTTTCTTTTCTCTTTAGCAGAGATTTTTAGTATATCGGCCGCAATGAAGTTGTCAACCCTCGGTGTCGCTGCACTTATCTCCCTCGTTGCAGGTAACGAGTGGTCTGGCGAGGGTCACCGCAAGGTTCACCACGTCGACGTTGGAACATTTGACGGCGAAGTAAAATTTGTTCCGAATCAAATTACCGCTCCGCCAGGTGACTTGGTAGCCTTCAATTTCCTCGCCCAATCGCATTCCCTGACCCAGTCCGAGTTTAACACCCCATGCACATACAATGGGGGTTTCGACACTGGCCTCAACCAGCTCAACCCAAAGAACGAGTCGGGCAAATTTGTCTATGCAATCCCTGTCACGACGGAAAAGCCTTTGTGGTTCTACTGTAAACAGCAGGGCCCTCCCAACCACTGCGGCAAGGGGATGGTTTTCGGTCTGAACCCCGGCGACAAGATGGATCAATTCATCAAAAATGCCATTGCTCAGAATGGCGGGTTAAACCCAGAGCAACCCACCGGTACTTACCGTCCTAACGCTACGCCTACCGTCACAGTTGGCCTGGATCGGGGAAAGACTCTCCGCTATTCCCCTGATTTCCTGCCGGATGTTCCCAAGGGCACCAACATCCACTTCGATTTCCGCGCCGCAAACCACACCCTGACCGAGTCATCGTGGGAACACCCGTGTACTCCACTCAAGAAGGAGGGCGCCATCGATACCGGATTCAATCATGCCAACCCCAATGATATCCCTGAATCCAGACCTTTTGACCTCGTCAACGACTCTAACGGGCCCCGCTACTTCTACTGTAAGCAGGCGGCTGGTACCCCCAACGCCCATTGTGCCAAGGGTATGGTCTTTGCTATCAACGTTAGCAAATGGCAATTCAAGGAATTCCAGGAGCGGGCTATTGCTACGGCACCAAAGATTAAGGGCCGCTCCCCTAGGTGATGGGCTTCAGAATGACTGGGTCTTGTTATTTCGTTGATGGCACACACTCTTTTTTATAATAGCCAGGTTGTTTTTGTTTTTGAAATGATTTTGTCATGGATTGATTTAGATATGCGATACTACATGTATCTCCAATAGATCGAGGCAAGCAGATGATTGGACGCTGTCTAAATGACTAAGCCCATCACATGACCTGTCCACGTGACATGATGAGGTCATCCATCCAGAACCCAATCGAAAGCTCCCGAATGCCCGACGTCACGCTGGACGCTTCGGGCAACATCAGACCTCACCACCCAAGACCCTATATATTCACCCTCTTTGCATTCTTATTTGCTTCCTGACCTTTTACTCACTTGACTCTCACTTATAAGTAATGAACTTGAACTTTTCAACCCTGAATTGACTTCAGCCTTACTACGAGATACTGGTACACAAACCCCGCCAAAGCTAGTACAACTCACCCCTACATACCTTTTAACGATTACGATACCTACGATACCTACGGATTTTACAGGCGACCGTCATCATGAACGGAGCGCAATTTACAGACCGGGCTAGCCAAGCCATCTCCGACGCGCACGCGCTCGCAGAACACTATGCGCATCCCCAACTCCTACCCCTCCATCTCGCCGTCTCCCTCCTTGAGCCCCCCGTCGACCAGTCCAAGGACCAACAAACAACCACCCACGCCTCACACCAAGCCAGCGCAGCCCCGCTATTCAAACAAGTAATCGAAAGAGCACATGGCGACAGCCAACAGTTCGCCAGGGCGCTGAACAAGGCCCTGGTGCGCCTCCCTTCACAGGATCCGCCGCCAGAAACAATCGCCCCCTCCCCCGCCATATCCAAAGTTATCCGCTCCGCTTCGACTCTATCCAAGACGCAAAAGGACAGCTATGTTGCCATCGACCATCTGATAACTGCGCTGGCGCAGGATTCCGCCGTCCAACGCGCGCTGGCCGAAGCAAACATTCCCAATGTGAAGATGATCGATTCGGCCATCCAGCAGATTCGCGGGACAAAGCGGGTGGATTCCAAGACGGCAGATGCTGAGGATGAGACGGAGAATCTGAAGAAGTTTACCATCGACATGACGTCAATGGCGAGGGAGGGCAAAATCGATCCCGTGATTGGTCGGGAGGAGGAAATTAGAAGGGTCATACGGATCCTCAGTCGGAGGACGAAGAATAACCCGGTCTTGATTGGTGAGCCCGGTGTTGGGAAAACGACAGTTGTAGAGGGCCTGGCAAGGCGGATCGTTAATGCCGATGTCCCTGCCAATCTGGCGAATTGCAAACTTCTCTCGCTCGACGTGGGCTCGCTTGTTGCTGGTAGCAAGTACCGGGGAGAGTTTGAAGAGAGGATGAAGGGTGTGCTGAAGGAGATTGAAGAGTCGAAGGATACGATTGTTTTGTTTGTGGATGAGATCCATCTCCTCATGGGAGCTGGCTCTAGTGGGGAGGGTGGGATGGATGCTGCCAATCTTCTCAAGCCCATGCTTGCCAGGGGCCAGTTGCACTGTATCGGTGCAACCACGCTTGGCGAGTATAGGAAGTATATCGAAAAGGACCAAGCTTTCGAGCGACGATTCCAGCAGGTCCTCGTCAAAGAACCGACGGTGAACGAGACCATCTCCATCCTCCGAGGTCTGAAGGAAAGATACGAAGTCCATCATGGTGTTAATATTCTTGATGGAGCCATCGTTTCGGCTGCGAACCTCGCTTCTCGATATCTTACTGCCCGACGTCTTCCAGACTCAGCTGTTGACCTTATCGATGAGGCAGCAGCTGCTGTTCGTGTCACGAGAGAGTCGCAACCAGAAGCTCTTGATACCATGGAGCGACGTGCCAGACAGCTCCAGATTGAAATCCATGCCCTGGAACGCGAGAAGGATGCAGCATCAAAAACACGACTGGAAGCAGCCAAACAAGAGGCTGCTAATGTTGCGGAAGAGCTCAGACCGCTACGAGAGAAATATGAAAGCGAAAAGCAACGAAGCCGAGACATCCAGGACGCGAAAATGAAACTGGACGCACTCAAGGTCAAGAGAGATGAAGCAACCCGGTCAGGCGATACCCAAACCGCTTCAGATCTGATTTACTATGCCATTCCAGACGTCACGAGGCGTATTGAGCAGCTGGAGGCCGACCGAGCTCGAGCTGACGCCGAAGAATCTGCTCGTCAAGGCTTCGAAGGTGAAACCCTGATGGCTGATGCTGTTGGTCCAGAGCAAATCAATGAGATCGTCGCTCGATGGACAGGTATCCCCGTTACAAGGCTGAGGACCACCGAGAAAGACCGCCTTCTGCACATGGAGTCCCACCTTGCCAAAATCGTCGTCGGCCAGAAGGAAGCTGTCCAGTCCGTTTCCAACGCCATTCGTCTGCAACGGTCTGGTCTTAGCAACCCCAACTCCCCACCAAGCTTCCTCTTCTGTGGACCGTCTGGTACGGGTAAGACCTTGCTCACGAAGGCGCTGGCGGAGTTCCTATTTGATGATCCCAAGGCTATGATTCGGTTCGATATGTCTGAATACCAGGAAAGGCATTCTCTCAGCCGGATGATTGGCGCTCCTCCAGGCTATGTTGGTCATGATGCTGGTGGACAGCTAACGGAGGCGCTTCGCCGCCGCCCCTTCTCCATCCTCCTCTTCGATGAGGTAGAGAAAGCTGCCAAGGAAGTCCTAACTGTTCTCCTCCAGCTAATGGATGACGGACGAATTACCGACGGCCAGGGAAGAATCGTCGACGCCAAGAACTGTATTGTTGTGATGACCTCCAATCTCGGCGCTGAATACCTTTCCCGACCCACTGCAACAAACGGCCAGATCGACCCTACCACCAAGGAACTCGTCATGGGCGCGCTGCGGAACTACTTCCTCCCTGAATTCCTCAACCGAATCTCCAGCATCATCGTCTTCAACCGGCTCACGAAGCGCGAGATTCGGAAAATTGTCGACGTCCGGCTCCAAGAGATCCAGCGCAGACTGGAGCAGAATGACCGCCAGGTACATATCGTGTGCACAGACGATGTCAAAGATTACTTGGGTTCCGCTGGTTACTCGCCCGCTTACGGTGCCCGACCACTCTCTCGGCTGATTGAGAAGGAGGTACTAAATCGCCTTGCGGTGCTTATCCTCAGAGGGGCCATCAAGGATGGTGAAGATGCTCGTGTTGTCATGGAGGACGGCAGAGTGACTGTTTTGCCGAACCACGTTGACAGCGAGAGCGAGGACGAGGAGATGGTTGATGAAGATGATGCGTTTTTGGAGATGGAAGAGGATATGGGCGATCAGGATCTTTACGAGTAGGCGCGTTGAAAGTTGTTATTTGAACTTTTTTTCCCCCTTCTAATGAGTTATGCTTTTCTTTCTGTCCTGTCTGACGCAAAAAAATTTACCAATCTATGATGAGCCGATGATGTGCTTTTTGAGCGAGGAGCGGCATGGTATTTTCCTCAACGTTTGATCTTATGGTAGCATCGGCTCTGGGAGCATCTTGGATACTGTTCTTTTAATGTTTTCCTTCTTCAATTGTCTTCTTTCGTGTGTTTTCATACCATCATTGCTAAAAGGGGTATTGGTTTCTTTTTTTCTTTTTTTTTCGAGGACCTTATGAGACGATAGAAAATGGAATATTGCATACAAGATTTAACCGCCATAAAGAAATAAAGAACATGAACTGTGGAAGTGTCAGTAGAACTCGGCAATTCAAGAAATTTTATATAACAAGCATACTCTCATGTAGAAACTGAAAGGGGCCGGGGGGGCTGGAATAAATTTCCAACACGTGACCACGCGTACATTACATAATCCTCCACGCGACGCGCATCCAACCTCCAGGGCTCAAACTCCAACAACCCTCCGCTTCCAGTACGCAAACTCCAGGCCGCGCGCGAATAAGGGCAAATTGAATTGCCTCCAGATATACAAAACAAAAAAAGGGATTATGCCTTTCAAACCTTTCCGCCCGCCGCTCATCAGGAAACCCCCATCATCAACTACCACGACCGACGACGAGCCGCGCAAGGACTCCTCCTCTTCTCATCCCAGCAAACGACGACGAATTAGCTCAGAGACTGTTGACCTTACTGTCGATGAGGATGAGGATGGGGATGAGGATGATTTGAGAAGTGATACGAAATTGAAATCTGGATCTGGATCTGGGTTGAAGGCTGCCAGTGGTTCGAAGCTAGGGCTAGGTCTGGGCGAGCGGAAACCCCTGGTTCCGAAATGGAATCCGCCGGCTGAGATTGATGTCGATGGATACGGGGGTTCTGTGGGGGGCGGGGATGATGTGATTGGCGGTGATGGGATGGAGGGGTATTATAATGTTCTTTGGTACGTCTGTCGAGCGTTGGGGAGATTTTGGGTCAGGGCTGTCTGCCTCAAGTATTCCCGATCAGTTTGGAAACGGACTGCCTTGCCAGTCAGTGTGTGTGTTTATGTATTTTTGCTAATTCTATTCTCCGATCAGGCGCAAATACACGACGAAAAAACACAAGACTTGGGATGGTGATGGGGTTCTAGCTGTCCGCGGCGGATACGCATCCCTGCAGGACATTTCGGGACGAGATATGGGGAGGATCATGTTCAATTCTCCGCTGCTACCTGGATCTACGCTATCGATTGGTGGGAAAGATATCGAGGTTGATTCCATCATGAGTAAAGCGGAATTTATGTCCGGTAGGGTGTTTTTGGGTACGAATAAGCCGTCGCCCGTCACTCCATCCACAGTCAAGGGGGGAGAAAAGCAGTCCGAGGCAGCGCGTGTTTCTCGAGTTTCTTCGGTCGTATCGACAAACGGTACGTTTAGAATACCGCCAAAAATCAAGCTGAAGAAGGAGGAATTAAACGAAGAAAACAAGAAGACGCTTAATGTTGCAGCGCCAAAGAGTGTTGCGATGAACAGCGCCTTTAAAAATCCACTCAAGGAAAGCACTGTACTGGCCCAGAAACCAAATGGCACTCCTACTCCCCGCCATGATCCGACCCTCCCTGGTGCAGTGATCATGAAGAGGCCGACTTCTGTGCCGAAAGGCAAACAAATTGTTGATGTCGTTCTGGATCCGATTTTAGGGAAACACCTCCGTGAGCATCAACGGGAAGGTGTGAAATTTCTCTACGAATGTGTGATGGGATTGCGCCCTTTCAACGGCGAGGGTGCCATTCTTGCTGATGAGATGGGTCTGGGCAAAACATTGCAGACGATAGCACTGCTCTGGACCTTGCTGAAACAGAACCCGATTTATGAGGCACCTCCAGTGATCAAAAAGGCTCTGATCGTCTGTCCAGTGACACTGATAGAGAACTGGAAGAAGGAATTTCGGAAGTGGTTGGGAAATGAGCGCATTGGCGTATTTGTAGCTGATGCTAAAAGAACTAGACTTACCGATTTCACCATGGGTAGAAGTTACAGCGTCATGATTATCGGGTACGAAAGATTGCGGACGGTGCAAGAACAGCTCACTAAAGGATCTGGTATCGATATTGTCATTGCGGATGAAGGGCATCGGATGAAAACTGTGCAGAATAAGAGTGCACAAGCTATTCAATCGTTGAATACTGCTCGACGAGTGATTCTTTCTGGGACCCCGATCCAGAATGACTTGACTGAGTTCTTTGCTATGGTTGACTTCGTGAACCCTGGCCTTTTGGGAACATTCAAAATGTTCATGAAGGAATTCGAAGGCCCGATTGTGAAGAGCAGACAGCCAGGCGCTCTGAAGAAAGACATCGAAAAGGGAGAGGCCAGAAGCGAAGAATTAGCATCCTTAACCTCCCTGTTTATCCTACGGCGTACTGCCGATATCCTATCGCGATACCTCCCTCCGAAAACCGAATATGTGCTGTTCTGCAATCCGACCTCTACTCAGGCGAATATCTATCGCCATGTTCTTGATTCCCCTATTTTCCAGTGCGCTTTGGGAAATTCTGAAAGCGCTTTACAACTCATCACCATACTCAAGAAACTTTGCAACAGCCCTTCACTCCTCAATCCCAAAACATCCGACGAGTCTCCAAACTCCACAATCAATGCCCTCATCTCAAGTCTGCCACCAAACATTCTTCGACACCTGTCCCCTGCTTCAAGCGGTAAAATTAGAGTCCTCGACCAACTACTATATAATTTACGGAACACGACATCTGAAAAGATCGTTTTAATTTCAAACTACACATCCACCCTCGATCTCCTCGCAGCACTTCTGACGTCCCTTTCTCTCCCATTCCTCCGCCTTGACGGCTCAACTCCGGCGGTTAAGCGCCAAGGCCTCGTCGACGACTTCAACCGCTCCTCATCGTCGTCATGTTTTGCCTTTCTCCTCTCTGCGAAAGCGGGAGGGACAGGTCTCAACCTCATCGGAGCGAGCCGGCTCGTTCTCTTCGATGTTGACTGGAATCCAGCAACGGATATGCAAGCCATGGCCCGTATCCATCGAGATGGCCAGAAACGGCATTGCCGCATCTATCGGTTCCTACTCAAAGGCGGGCTAGAGGAGAAGATATGGCAGAGACAGGTCACAAAGATTGGTCTCGCAGATAGCGTGATGGATCAAAAGGGTGGCGTTGCGCAATTCTCGCGTGAGGAGCTGAGAGACCTATTTCGACTTGATGAGGGAAGTGAATGTCAAACGCATGAATTGCTTGGGTGCGAATGCGGCGGGAGAGGAAGCGATACTATTACCCAAGCAGACCCCGATGTGGCTGATCCCACAAACCCCGACGCCCAATCTAAACCCCTATCATCTGATTCCGCATCTAACTCAGACTCAGCCTCTGGTACATCCGACGACGACATAACGACCCTAATAAAAGCCTCCCAACTCCGCGCGCGGAGCGAGAAACTCGCGAAACCCTCCAAACAACCGCAAAAGCGCAAGTCCAACAAAATGGCTTCCCTAATGCAATATTCACACATCGACACGGGCCTCATACGCCCTTCGGGTTTAGATCCGAATACAGAGGCAGGAGCGGGATTACAAGCGGACGTTGACGATGATGTTCTTCTCTCGCTGTTGAAAGAGGAAGGGAATGGTGTTAGTTTCTTGTTTAAGAAGTGTGGGTTTTCGGGGACGTCGGTGGGGGATACATGATATAATTGCAGCCGTCCTCATCCTCCCCCCGCCTTTCTTTAACGTGCTGCAATCAGGGATTTTATTTTCTTGATTTGAAACGTGTTTGTGCTTTTCGGATGATGATATGAAGACTGGAGATATACCCATCTGACAGGCAGTCTCTCTTTGAACGTTGGTCCCCATATTGTGCAGTAATTTTTGGCGCACATCTTATTTCTTCCACTTCATTTCTTTACCCCCCCTTATCTATTACCGATGATTCGCTCTTACCGGAGAAACTGATGAGATAGATATACAGATATAGATGATAGATTGACGACAGACTATGATTAGGGTATCTAGGTAGATACAATTCATGAAAAAATTATAATGATAGATCAGGATCAAAATAATGGAAGAATCCAATTCAAGCCATGCATGCTTAGGAATGCGAAGCAGAAAAGAAGAATCTATCTCATCTATCTCTCCCCATTACTTGACGAAGTTAGGAAAGAAGCAGCGATGGAATTCAAATCAAGGCTGGAAATGCTGGTTAACTACCAATAATTAAAAACACCCTCTGGAGTTAAAAAAAAAAAATGATTGAACAGACATGCCAGACAAACCTAGGAATAAAAGAAAAATAAAATAAGAAGCGATAAAAGGAAATATTCAACCGAAATAGAAGATACCAGAGGAAATTACCTGCAAGACGTAGGGGGAATATAAAGCGTAAAAACAAATAAAAGCCAGATCGCCCACACCCAGCCATCCGTCCACCCAGATATCAAACACCTCCTCCTTCTAATGAGACCCTTTCCCTCCAGCAGCTTAAATATAAACCCAGCAATCCATCGCACCCCACGCTCGCAAATGCAAAACACTAAAAAAGAAGCAAAAAAAACCCCTCCCCCCTCTCCTCCAATGAATCAAACTACCTAACCAACCCCATCTAATACCTCAACTTCCCCACCAACCCAAACGTATACGCCGTCTCAGCCTCACTCTTCATCTGAATCATATAAACCCTAAAGCTACCCCCAACCACACCCCCCTCCTTCGCCACCCCATCAAACTCCTCCCAAACCGACACCGCAATACCCGTCCTAGCCACGCGCTCAAAGCAGCTCTCGCCCAGACATGCGTCCAGCAACACTTCGCCTTTGGTTTTGCCGCGGATTAGGATGCGTTTTTCCTGCTGTTGGCGCGGGGGCGCCGCGTTGGCGGTGGGTGGTGGGGAGGGGGATTGTTGATCGAAAGAGTCTGGGATGGGGTATGCTGTGGAGAAGGAGGTGGTGGTGTCGGGACCATTGGTACCGGCCGTGCCGGGAGGCGAGGGGACGGGCGAGGCTGGGAGGATCGTAAGTCGTGCGGCACCCATGTCACGCCATTTAGATGCCGACTCGCGAGAATAGAGCCTTATCTTGGCGTTTGTCAGACCAATGCCACCAGCTGCATTCTTGGCTGTCTCAGGACTGCTACCACCATAGGACTGTGAATTAGGGGTAGAGTTGGATCCGGAGCGGGTGGAACTCGAGTAGAGACTACCACTGCCCGTGCGGGAGGTGATGGTTGACCTCGCAATGCTGAACATTTTGCTGCCGGAGCCGAATTTCTTGAGGGCTGAAAATGCACTCGACATGGTGCCAACGCTACTATCAGTGACGCCAGCGACAGATGGGGTAGGTGCGCTGGTTGCGCGATAGCTGCTCTTTGACGAGCTGCCATACCAGCTAAACCAGCCGCCAAATTTGCTAGAGCGAGAATTGGAGTTTTGGCGGTTAAGGGTGTTGGGCTGCGTGGAGGAGTATGGACCACGGGCATTTTGGAGTGCGATGTACGTTGGGTTATTGATGCGAGATTGGTTGATAAGGCCATATAGCTTCTCACACTCTTCAGGATTGCGTGAACGGAACATGATATTGTTTCCAGTCGTGATTCTAGACCTCTCAGTAGGAGGGGATCGAATGCTAATATCCAAGGCAGTTCCTCGTCGAATAGGCACAAGCGGGGTAAGTTCCAGAGCAACAAGTGGCCGTCCTAACCTTGGTTCAGATTCCTCGTCCGATGCTGCAGCGGGTATAGAGTGTGCAGCACTCATTTCATAAGCCTCAATAAGCCCGGGGGTAATGACGATACTGCACTCATCTGGGTAGAGCGTTTCCCAGGTTCCCTTATCATGCCAGAAGAAGATGGAAGCTATAGATTTGGCGGCCTTTGAAGGTTGTGACGGCACGGTCTTGTAAGGAGCTTGGGAGGCAGAATTTGACGGGGCCAAGGTCTCTTCAGAGGCCTTTGGCAGGGACGCTGGTGGTGATACTTTACTGATTTGACGACGAATTGGAGGTAGAGGTGTTACGATATCATCTTCTTCCAAGTCCTCATCTGATGTCTCTGAAGAAGAGTCGATTTCATAGTGTGCAACGGTGGAAGTATCTGATTCCGAGGACTCCGTGGCTGTTGAAGGCTCGTACTCATGTTTCAGGGGCGAAGAAGATCGCCTGTTTTTATTACGAGGCGTAGTAGGGCTTAGCACAGGAGTTGGCTGTTTCGAGACTGACGGGCTAGGTGATCTATGAGGCGGTGGCACAGGAACGTCCTCAGTGTATATTGATGGATCACGCCGTAGCAGAATATCCTCCGGACTCTGGCTCTGTTTAGCTCGGCTTCGATCAGTTTTAGGAGTTGATAGAGGCGATGATGATGATGGGCGGTTATCTTTCGGCGATACCGGTGGGCTACTCTTTTGGCTACCCTTCCTTAATTTTGGAATATTAGGGAGTTCTAGAGACGGAACAGGAGACAAAGAACGCCGAGCAATAGGCTTCTGGAAATCCGGCTTTGGCACTTCTGGTCGTGGAGATAATTCCCTAACTCTAGTAATCTCAGGCTGCACCTTCTCTGCCGGACTAGGAGCAGGTTTGGTGCCAGGTGTTCTAGGTTCGACCAGCGGAGAATCAGGTGGGTTATTGTCCTTATCTGGGGTTTGGGCACCACTCGAGGTTGGGCTCCCCATGGAAAGTTCCCCGTATTTGGACCGCCTCTTGGCTTTTGACCGCTTCAAGGTCGTTGGAGAAGCACCACCAGCCATATCCATAGCTTCATTGAGGCTTCTTGGAGAGGAAACTGACAATCGTGGCCTTGTGGGTGTTCGAGCGGAGGCAAGATTTGCGTCCTCGTCTCGGGAATGAGTAGATGAATTATATGATTTTTGGCTGGGAGTGTTGGCAGAGATATCGACGGGCTCCCTCAGTTTACTGTCATCATGAAGAGCTACTCTCGATTTTGTCGCACGAGAGACAACAGTGGCATGTTCTCCAAACGGTACATCCACATTAGTAGGACTCGACGTCCGCTGGCTCGATATTGTCGATAGTTCCGATCCCTCCTGCGGCGGCAACGAGCGTCTATTTCTGTCTTTAGCCCGGTGGAGGAAGCTCAATGACCGATTGATTTTCGGAGGGACAGGACTCAATCCAATCATCTGGACCCATTCGAAGCCCACCTGCTCATCCTCCGTTTTCAAAGTAATCAACTCCTTCCAATCTTTCTCTTCTCCTGGAACACCTCGTATCATGACAACGAACTCGCCCTTCGCATCGCCATTTCTAGCAGACGCTCTCCCGCAATCAACAGGAGGAAACAGGAGCCAGCGGCCGGTATCGTCAACCTCACAGATAAGCAGGTCACCACCAGGTCCCTCTCCAGGAGGATTATCTCGGAGCAACAGCTCAGCACGGCAGTCGATCTCCTGGCCACTGGTATGAAGTAAAGAGAGGTTGAAAAAATCACGCGCCCGCACCCGTCGCGTTTGATGCAGAGAGACATCTGTAAGGACAGCAAGGGTTCGTGGACTTCGGGCCCTCGTAGAGTCTATGCTGGCCGCAGAGTCATCTTCCAGTCTTGCACGCTCTTCGTTTGATCGTCGACGGGCATCTATGACAAGATTCTGGTAGACCATCGCCACCTCCTCCGCTTTAGGAGACGTCTGTATGTAATTGATACCCTTGAAAGTCTTCGCGAGATATTTGAGCCGAACCAAGGGCCTTTTAAGGAGAAAAGCCACATCAACCTTCTCGCCATCGCCATCGACCACATCACCATCTTCGTCTTGCGCCATTCCTGCGTAGAGGCTTTGGGTATCAGCGGAACATTGAGATGGATCGTCATCAGGAGGCGCAAGGTTGACAACCACATCTTGGAACCCAAGACGCCACGCCTTCAAGTAATCGGCGTAGACCTTTTGTGCTCCTTGAGCCCATTGCAAAAGGGAGTCGGGATTATTCAACGGGGCGCGCTTATGCAGAGCCTTGAGTCGTTCAAGCGATATACCCATATTCACGATTGGCCTTGTAAAGTTTTCGTCATCTTTCGCATTCGCAGAAGGGCGGAAAAGGCCAGCTGCAACCGCGGAATCAGATTTAGACAGCACAGACGTTAGTAAAACCGGTATAACACCGCCTACAAGGGTTCGTAATTCGCGCATATATTTAGTTTCGTCAGATGAGAACTCCTGCATTATGTCGCCAATGGTAGCCGTGGCTAGACGGCTTCTGTTTGTACGGATGCTTCTCGCAGATCTGATGCTTCGGCTTCCGGCCCCAGGAATTGATAACACAGATATAAGATCGGCATGTGTGGTAAGTCGACGCTTCAGGCCACTGCCAGTAGCAGGTAGCGAATTTGGGTCGAATTGGTCCCTAGCCTCTGATTCCAAAAGTTTATCATAATCGGATTTCGTATCGGTCTGATGGTTGGTACGGTCGGTAGTTTTTGGATTGGGCTGTAAGTCTGTGCCAGTTACAGTACTGAGCGTGTCAACAGACATGATCGTAGAGAGCCGATGGGAACCTGTCCCGGGAAACGGTCTCCTCAATGTTAGCGGAGGGGGGCGATCAGATAAGGACACTTCAGACCCATCTGAGGAAGAACGAGGGTCCAGATTCGAGCCCTGCAGCGCTTCTTCAAGAGATTCACGCAGCGTTGACATTCTTCCTGTATCTGACGAAGAATGCGAGTGCTTTTTAGCTCCAGTTCTTTTCAAAGTAGACGGAGAGGATTCGCGGCTGTCTCTTGACGTCTGACTATGCTGATGAGAACGAGAAGGGATGTCATCATGAAATGCCGTCGACGCATCTGTGGAGGTTGGGCTTTGGGAACGTCTGTTATTATGTCCCTTGGAACCGCGCCTAGTTCTGGTACGATTTGGTGGGACTGAAGAGCTGGCAGTATCATATTCATCGGCATACTCCCTTGCGGAAGACTTCTCTCTCCGAGACTGTGCCTTTAAGGGTGCTGGTACCTGAACAGGGGGTTCCTCCTCCTCCACAAAAGGATCAGGAGTAGACGAAAGCCACGCTTCCACGCTCGATCCATGATTTTGAGGGGGTGGACGGGGCTGCTCCTGCTTGGCAAAAATCTTCTTCGATTCGTCAATGACGTCGATGACATGGTTGAAGATGCCCCCCCTGGGAGGCTTTAGGGGTTTGGGGGGAAGCTTCTGAGCTTGCCGTCGAGGTCTATTTTCTTGCTCGGAAAAGTCGACAGTTTCGCTGGCCTCAGTTGACCATTCCCCATCAACCCCTTTCTTCGGGCCGTCCAAGTCACTCATGTCGTGATCGTGTCCCTTTCTTTGCTTCGGCGAACGTCGCCGCGACACAGGGGTCCTGTTAATAGCGCTTTCTTCCTCATCTCCCAGTATAGACCTCGACTCGTAGGTGTACTCTGATCTCGGGCGGGGACTATTTTTCGCCGACCGCACAGGAACAGCATATACTCTGATCCCATCATCTGGTAAGGGTTTTGACGGTGACTTTCTCCCCCCACTATCTTTCTGTGTCTTCTCCTTCTCCCCCAAGGAAGATACCGAATCCGCATACCGGTCGAATACGTCAGTTTTCCTTCGATGGGTCACCTTCGGCGGCGGCGTGTTTGGCGGGGATCTATTCTTCCTCCAGTGCCCGTCACTAATAACTCGTTTCCTGGGCGTGCTATTACTGCGTGCTCTCTGAGGGGTGTCCTCCTTATTCTTATTCTCATTCTTCGATCGACCAGGTCTCTTGCGCGGGGTACTATCTTTGGCAGGCTGCTGCTTTGGTTCGGGGGGAGTTTGCTCATGATCACTTTCAGGGCCAACATCTTTCTCCGTCACAACTCCACCGCCTTGCTGCTGCCATCGTCGAACCTTTTCTCGGACTGAATTGGTGTCGTAAACACCGAGTGGCTGTCCAATATCAAGAGGCTGGGCCTTTGTGGGGGTGGACTTGGCCCTGGTATGGTTGGGAGGCCGGCGAGGAGTGGAAGGAGTAGGCATGAGTGACTGTAAATACAACGTGTTAGAACAATGGTTTCCATCTGAATTACTTCTTTGAGTTGCAGTTGACTGCAAGGCAAAAGTGCTGTGAAATGGGGTCGGTCTCGGCTTTGTTTACATACCGATATGCTCCCCGCGGGCTGGGAACTCGCATGCCCGTTGCTCGATACTCGAATGCGTACTTGGGTAGTAGACAAGCTGAAGAAGATAAAATAGAATCCAAGACGGATGCCGAGATATCGCTTAGGAGATCAGCAGTAGTGGTTGTTAGGTCGTGTGAATGAAGCGGTCATCTGCAATTAACTAGTTACGTGGTGGTGATCCTTGTCGTCCAACCACTTGCGGCTCGATGATGCGCACGCTGCCGGGACAACGCGATAGGGCTAAAGATAGATTCAAGCGACAGCCACAGCGAGCTTCGTTTGCTCCAACAGCGAGGGCACAAACGAGAGGAAGACCAGCACAGCCAGGCCAAACTGCAGCAATCACTGACACCAACTCCCCGATTCGCGTGTCACCAATTCTCATCTCTTCACCTTGTTCATAGTTGGAGGCTTTGTTTACGGTCGGCCTATTACGTCAGCAGCTGGTTTTAAATGATGACTCAGCAGGGGTTGCGAGTGATTGGCTGCGTCAAGGAACAGTCAAGGAACAAACATTGAAATGGATGGAAATCCCCTTTGGTGATAAAGGATGTCTATTATTATATGTATATGCGGTGTATCTATGTGTACATGAAGCTGCCGAAGCAAGAAAACAGACTAACCAAGCAAACATCTCGGCAGCAGAGAGCTGTTTGCCCCCAACTGTCAAGGTCAAAAATCTCCGACGAAACAAGGGAGGACTATCAAAGTCATCCCACTTTCGCTTCAAAACTCGCCGTATATATTAAAATGTCTAGTCTTTATTTACCTTCCAAATAGGACCAAGATGCCCCCATGTGGCACTGCCATCCCGGAAATGTAGCCTCAGGAATTGGATGACAGATGGAGGGACATCATGTGAAATTCTCATTATTGCTGAGGAGTAATGGATCCGATTAGTTCATCTTGCGCACATTTGCTGCCTCGTTGACGTATTTGACCGCGCGTGACATGACGCCTACGCTCTTGGTCAAGTAATCTGATATCCCATGTCAGCCCATGTCGGAAAATAAACCGAGCGAGAATATAGATATTCACTTACAGGAAGGAATAACGATCCAGATGAAGTTCATGAAGAAATAATAGCACCAGAAGTAATATCCCTCGGGCCGGCAGTAGCTTAACCCATTGTAGTAGTGGTCGAACATGCTGGTGGCATAGTAAAGAATGTCTCCGTATAGTTGGCCAACGGAGACAATCAACTGCAACGGATGGCGGAGGGAGTGTTCAGCAGCGATGAAATAGACGAGGAGGAAGGAGAAGGGTCCCCAGAGAATCTACAAAGGACTCGGGTTAACAACAATTACCCCGGGGGCCACGGAAATTAAAACGGGGGGGAACATACAGCCGTAATGGTCTCCATGCACAGGACAAAGGGGTCAGAGGTCAGATATCGGGAATCCGAGAGCGAATATTCCTTCCACAGCTGTCCAAAGAGATCCTGCGCGGGAGCCATGCGGGTGTGGTTGAAGACGAAGTAACCCTCGAAAAAGAGATGGATGCACCCAGCTATACAACAATTTATAAATTAGATATGTATCTTCAATGCAACACAATTTGAAACCAGGGAGGCCATACACAGCATAAACCACATGATAGCCGCCTGATCGGCCCTTCTGAGCTTTGGGGCGGCAATGGACAGCACTACCAGAGTGAATCCAAGAACCAGAGCTGATCCGGCCGCGAAGGCGCATAGCAGGGTCAAGACAGACCACTCATTGGCAAGATAACCAATGAGTTCCGCCTCAACGGGGTAGTACGGGTGCGGCGCGGAGGAATTGGCCATTTGGACGTGCATTGGGACCGAACGAGAGTGTGCGGGGGGGAGGAAGAGAGCAGAATGGACAAGGAATCTGCCCCAATAGTAGATACTGCGAGGAATTGGCCGGATATCTACCTTGGATTGTCAAGCGCAGACAGAACAAGAAATTAACAGGCGGAGGTTGCCTCGAATAGGGAGAAAAAAGACGGTCTTGGCGCCAAGACTCGCGTTGGCTGTGCACTATGCGTGGCCGGAAGACAGTCCGGGACGTGGCAGTACGGCACCTGACCTCGTACCCCAGACTCCATCCTCATCGACGACGACATCACCACAACGCCATATATGATATGGGGTGACCGGCCTGCACAACGCTTTTCCGCACCCATGGCGTTAGAACGGAGGAGGTCCAAGGCCGTCAGACCGGACGTTACAGTGGCTCCTGAAACCCCGCCGGGTATTGCAGCGTTGTTTCTCATACGCTTCGACATCAGAGCTGGGTAAGCGTCTCCCGCAGGCACCTGGGATACGACTGATGCGCACTGCTGACAGCCGCTTTTTCTTGCTATACGTAGCTATACTATTACCTGGAAAAGATCGATTGAGGATGGTATGTTGCAATTGTGCTCCCTACTGCTGGGCTGGGCTAACAGAGCGTTGTATAGTTGAGCTGGATAACGTCGTTGAATACAAGTCCCTCCCCTCCGGCCTGCACAATGTCAGAGAAGACCTTATGTGCGTCCGTGCCCCAGCATCATGAACAAGTACGCTTCTAACATCTCTCTGAAGATACTTCGTCCACGACGAATATGCTGGCATCAGCGCTTTCGTAAACCAACCGGCGGGCGAGTCGCAGAGGAATGCCTTGATGATGGCGGTTGGCGTCTTGGTGCCCCTTAGCTATGGTAGACTAGGAAAGGGGTGGAGGCATGCTGGAAAACTCAAGGAGCTTGCCAGGTATGGTTTTGGATAGGCACTTGACAACATACACCCAACTGACGATGGTGTAATGACAGCCGCTTGGCGGACGAGCCTGACGACACGGAACCCCTATCGAACTACTGGGAGACATACCAATTGCTGAATGAAGGTGTCTCGCCCCCAGACTCTCCTTTGGGGTCGATAGCAAGCCTGAGGACGCCCGTCCGTGAGGGATTCTCTAGGTCCCGCGCTCTGAGCGATGCCACAGCCCTCATGAGTTCGAAACAAGCACTCGCACCCCACCACCCCGCATCTTCCCTACCAGAGCTTATCGACACATTTGGGCCATTAATATTTCCTTTATACCGAGCTGCTTTACTACGGAAGCGCATCCTCCTAGTTGGAGAAGCGCCAGTGGAAGAATCTTGTAATTTCGGTATGCCAGCCCATTATCAGCATGAATGCGCCCCCCGGCTAACATTACCAGTCTATGATCTATCTCTCCTCTCATCTCTCCCTCAATCACTACTCCCACTCCTTCCACCAACTGCCGCTCCAGCTCTTAGACCCCGCCCCTTGTTCAGCATTGGCATCCACGATATGCCATATCTATCATCCCTTCCCCGCCCTACAATATCAGATCCCGATACATGTTGGATTGCATGCACGACTGACAGGGTACTCAGTCTCAAGCCTGAACTTTACGATGTTATCGTCAACCTACCGGCCTCTTACTCTAAACACGCACCAGTGAAGGTCTACCCGAAAATCACCTTGTCCTCGCCTCTACCCATGCGCAATCAGAAAGCCGTGAAACCCATCAACCTAAAGGCTACCCAACGAGACGCCCGTCGATATCTAAATCTTAGAAGTGGTCTTAACGAACTATCCCGAGCCGATTCCGCCTCCGGTATTGACGGGGAAGATGACTCAGACAGTTCTTCAACCTTCTCATCCAACACTATCGTTGAACCAGTCTCATGGCCACTGCTAGCCTATACGTCGTTCATATGGTGGGCCTCCGCCGGCGAAAAGCGGGGTGTCGCATCCGAAGGAGAAGATGAGCAGGACTCCAGACTCCTTCTAATCGATAACGACAATGCCCCTAACCCAACCTATCCAAACAATGTCAGCCGACGCGGAAGCATTGCACTTCTAGACCAGGGCCACCAGCCGCGGGAAATTGCACTTATAACATACTTCCGTCGCCTAACCACCCAAATCTTCACGATCCTCTCCGACGCCATTGCTCGTCAGGACGAAGAGTCATATAATGATAATGATTACGGCCAACAAACCGAATCTTCCTCTCTGCGTGATGATATCAGTTCCGACCCCGACGGTGATCTACATCAACACTCCACCCTTGACGCCTCCGCATCCCTCAATGACCCGCTCCTCCCTTCCTCTACCCGCCACGATTCGCCTGATGACGATGAAACCATCACAATCACGTCCAGCGATATGACGGAGATGGGATTGGATGCATGGAGTGCCACGGACCGGGCGTTCGTGGAGGAACTGGTCGGGGTATGGTGGGGCCGCAAGGCGCAGGTTCACGGTGCGAGGATTAATTGCTGTGGTGTCCGGATTCTTTAAGGGGTGGTGAGGCTTGACGTCATTGTATAGGAAAAGGAGGGATGGTTTGGTGGGTGGGAAGTAATAAATAGTCTTGATATATACTAGGTATATCATAACCCCGGTCATTAAAGGTGGCGTAACGGGGTAGGAGTTCCTCAGCGGCTGATTCACCGATGCGCCCTACCAGTCACACACCCACCGTCCCGGCACCCTTACCTACGCAATCAAGGCGAACCCGAAAAGAAACCTGGGACGAATCATCTATCCGGGAAGTAGCATATATATAGTATAGTATATTAATTAACATGATATATACAACATATAACACTCCGCCCGGTATCCCCGAATATAACCAAATCAAACCCAGAACTATCCAACATTTCTCTGCCCCCCTTATGCATATATCCTTCCTTCCCTCCTGCATATGTTCGGTATATGCGAACACCGTTCGTTACACGACCCAAATACGCGTCCCCTCATGCAGCTGTAGTGCAGCACATGTGGCACAAGATAAGCTGAACCAGAGAGGAATAAAAAAGAAAAGAAAAGAAAAGAAAAGGTCCAAATCCCAGTTGACTGGTTAGTTTACCTCTCACAGAGGCACACAATTCCTACATAATTGCAGTCAAGTCCCTTACTTTTGCCGCCGGGCCACGTCCCGCCATCCATCTTAGATTAGTCTGTATGTCCCAGGATAGCATGCTATATCCCGGCTCCCCTTTTCCTTTCATCTAATTAGCAGGATGCGTTAGGATAAAAGAAAAAACATTCCGCCACTTATGCATAAATACCTATATACATACATACGTGTTGCTTATAAAACAGACTACCTATCAATTGTACAATTCATATATTGAAATTGTACAACCCTTCCTTGCCCTCCCTCACTCATTCATGAGTGTGTAAACCAATCCCCCCCCCCTCCCCTCTTTCCAACAGGTTCATTACATCACAAACCTAATACAGTAAGATAAAAAATGCAAAATATTCAACTCGAAGGACCTAGAGAGAAGAGTAAACTCGATGCTTTGAAATTATGATAAAATAAAATAAAAACGCATAGATACCAAATAACATGGGGGAAAAAGAAGAGAATTTTTTTGCGCCAAAAAACAACAAAAACAAAAAAATCATAGGAATTAGGGAAACAACACGCCATCAACACCGGACAGGATGTGCTAATAGAATAGAATATAAAAAAAAACAAAAAGTGCAAAAACTCCAAATGGTAAAACAATGAACGTAAGAGGTATCAAGCAAGCGCCATGTTAAAAAATCAAAATGAATGAGCGAAATAAGATAAATAGAAAAATGAGTAATGAAACCAAAAAAAAAAAAAA
>JANTQI010000177.1:28608-43119 GCA_032988985.1 Emmonsiellopsis sp. PD_5 | reverse complement strand
CTCTTCCCTCTCCAGCCGCATCCTATCCTGTCCTGTCCTATATCATCCCCCCCCCTAACCGCCCCCTTCTACTCTCTGTCGGGCCTTCCCACCACCCCCAGGGGACCCCCCAGCCATCCAACTGTCGCGTCCTGTCCTGCCACTTGTCCCCGTCCCCAGTGCCCTCTGCTAACTCCCGCCCCTGGCCTCGAATCAATAGCCTCTCCTCCCTCGTATATTCCCTCCCCCTGTTGATATACGCCTCCCAAATACCGCCAAGATGGGTATGACATTTTCGAAACTGTTTGATAGAATATGGGGGAAAAAGGAAATGAGAATTCTCATGGTTGGTCTCGATGCTGCCGGAAAGACCACCATCCTGTACAAGCTGAAGCTCGGTGAAATCGTCACAACCATCCCTACAATCGGTGAGTTCGATCTTTACAAAACGGAATATGGGACTATTCTTATATGACGACGCCTTAATAACGACCACGTCATTTGCCCGTCCTGTTGCTGATACCTCCCCTTCCCCAGGATTCAACGTCGAGACCGTCGAATATAAGAACATCCAATTTACCGTGTGGGACGTTGGTGGGCAGGACAAGATCCGACCTCTGTGGAGGCACTACTTCCAGAACACCCAGGGTATCATTTTCGTGGTTGACAGCAACGATCGTGACCGTGTCGTCGAGGCCCGCGAGGAACTGCAACGCATGCTGAACGAGGATGAACTCCGTGACGCCCTACTCCTAGTTTTCGCCAACAAGCAAGATCTTCCGGTTTGTAAAACCCAATGCCAACGACTACTCGATATGTATATGCTAACCGGCTGATAGAACGCCATGAGCCCCGCTGAAATCACCCAACAGCTCGGTCTGCAGAGCCTGACACGACGTGCATGGGTAAGCACATCCCTATCCTATCTTTTGTATATACTCAGTCATGCTAACCCCTTCGTTTTCCTCCCCTACAGTATATCCAATCCACCTGCGCCACGACCGGAGATGGTCTTTACGAGGGTCTCGAATGGTTGGCCAATGCATTGAAGAAGGCGGGTCATGAGTAAACGTTTTGCAAAATGATTTGATGTGGAAATAAACTACCCCTTTCCCCATCCCATCCCCCCTTCTCATATTCAGGCGGGGGTGGTTTGGGGGAACCCTTTTTTGTTTTTGTTGCTGCGAGCGTTCGTTGCTGTGTTGTGTTGTGTTGTGTTGTGCTGTGCTTGGTGCTGTGTATTTGAATCGAATGATGTGTGCTGTTGCTGTTGCTGTTGCTGGGTGTAGTGGCGTGTTGTGTGTGTGTGTGTGTGTGGATGCGGATGTCATGTCATTGTCATATTGTTGCCGTGTCGTTGTTGCCGTTTTGTTCATTCTGTGGTGTGTGATCCATCATATGGGGGGACTCTTTGGGGGCGGACATGTGTTAAAAACCAATTGATAGGGGCTTTTTTTAAACGGATCAGACCAATTATTTTATTTTATGTTTTTTGCTGTTTGTTATAACTTCTTTTGTACCTTGGCATAATTATCTGTTTTTTTGTTCCTGTTTCCCTCCAACACCCCATTTACATCTCCATCTCCATCTCCAACTCCAACCCCGTCCCGTCCGTCTTTCCTTTTCCTCTGGCTGGCGGCGTCGGTCATCTTGTAATTGCTCGCTTGCTCGCTTGTTTGCTATGTTATATATTTTAACTCACTTCATCAATCTCACTCCTCACTGAACCCAGCGCGCCAGCCTCCATTATCCTTTTCTTCTACTTCCCTTTCTTTCTTCTCTTCCTCTTTCTTCTTTTTTTTGTTCAAAGTTACCTAGGCAGTTAGTCTACCTTACCTTTTACCCATATTTTCCCTACTTTGCTTAAAAGAAAGAATGATATAAATAAAATTTTCCCTTCTTATTTCATTACATTACTCGCTTGCCCACTTGTTGTTGTTTTCTGTTTATGCGTTGAAGTGGATGGATATTCCCTCCGGTTATTATGTGCTTGGGTGTGTTTATGTTTTGGTGGTATATTAATGTATCCATCTATCTATCTATTTCTCTATTAGGGCGTAGAACAGGTGGTACATAGGTGGCAGATGATAGAATAGAACTTTTTAAATAATCAACAGTAGTAGGAACCAAAAAGAAAAGAAATATTATAAGTATTAGTTTTTTTCTATCTGCTTCTACCTAATTATTTAGATAGTTGGGTAGCCCGGATGCTTGCAAGGGGGCAGATATTAAAAAAAAAGAAAATGTAGTGAAGCTCATCAAAAGGCACAGTAGAAAAAAAAGGCAATGGTTTCAATTTACGAGTGTACGTAGGAAATGAGGTATAGAAATAGAAATTACCCCCTGCGCATGCTGGAATGGAATGGCATTCAATGAGAAATGGACCAAAAAGGAACGCCACGGTAAATGAAAGGAGGGTTTAAAAAAAAGGCCAATGAGGTAATTCAAAACAGAGGAACAAGGAACTAACTAACTAACTAGGTGCCAGAGCAAAGAGAAAGGACAGTAAAAAGATGCATGCCGCCGTTTGGTATATATTCATTAAACAAAACAAACCACGCTGAAAAACGTTACTTCGTAACTAGGTTTATTTATAGCTGGTAGTTAAGTCTGAGCCCTCTGATGAGGGACAGCCAAATGGGAACTGAAACGAGGAGGGTAGGGTGGAAGGAATAGGGGCACTTAGCGCTTGGTAGGTATCATCCATTACCAACATGCTAGGAGTCCCCTTTTTCCGCCGGTATTACTATGTTGTGATGATTTGCGTTTCCATTCGTCGAGAATGGTGATCGTAGACGATAATAAAAAAAAGAAAGATCTATCCGTCCAGCCTCGTTGTGTGGTATTTATGCTACCGATCCTCCTCTAATTTTTGAAAGAAAAAGCTTTCACGCTCCTCCCATGGGGAAACCGGGCATATCGCATGTCGGGGACGACCCTGAGGGAGACTGACTTGAAGTATGAAGTTCAGCAGAACAGGAGGATCGTACCTGGCCATTTTTCAGGCTGTCATCATTATCATCACCATCATTCGATCGAATCTGGATCTTCTCCTGAACCAGGCTCTTAGCGCGGCGCTGACCCTGCTGCTGAGCCGCTTTTATGGTGCTGCCACTCCCCGCGCGAGCAGTGACTGGTTTCCGGAGATCTATCCCGCTAACCCACCACGAAGCAGCGTATATAATCTGTGTAACGCAACGCAGCTCTTCCAGGTTCCGAGGGGAGTAAATGAGGACGAAGGTCGGGGGCACGAATCGGAACTTCCACCACCAGCTGTCGCGGGCCAGGGGGTGTCGCTCCCCCCACCCCCTTTCGATGATGGTCCTGACATCCGCGGGATGGAGGGTTAGGTGCATACTGCCGTCGGAAGGGTGAGAGTGACACACTTCCCCGTTGCAGGTAAGATGGCTCTGGCATCGGGGCAAGGAGAAGAGGCCCGTGCTATGTTTCTCGAAGCAAGAGGTGGCCAGGAATAAGCTGTCTGCGTGTCGGACGGAGAACTCTTTGATTGCTGTCGTCAGCGCAGCGTACATGGCCGTCGAGCCACGTTCTGTCACCTGCCGTTGGGGAGCTAGGCCGATGACTTCTGGACGACTGCCCGTGCGCTTTGGGAGGTCTTTGAGGATCCCGGTTTGGGGGTGGATGTGTGGTGGGACTGCGGGTGGGTTTAGGGGGTTGCGGAGTATGAATACTTGTAGGAGGCATATTCGGAGGTAGCCTAGGGGGGTCGAGGGGGTGCCGCCAGGCCCCAGAGCAAGGAAGGCAAGGTATCCCTTACGAACCCTCCTGGCGAAGATGGTCAGACATAGGGTCGTAATGGTGAAGAGGGTCAAGGAGGCAAAGGAGGAGGAAACGGGATCTAGGAAGGTAGATGGGTTTGGGACGGACTATATATATTCTGGTGAGCTGGTGATCAACGTTGGAGGGTATACAACTCCCTGTACCACATACCATCCTGTTGAAGGTCTCGCAATGGAAGTAGGAAAGGGGGCAAGGAATTGCAAGTCAGATAGGAATCAATTGGGTATTAGGAGCTGGATAGCAATAGCGATTAAGTATTTTGATAATGATACCAGTGGCTGGATATCTAGGAGGCAACGAGCGACAGGTTCCGCAATACTCATAGGGAGAACCACAGCAGCGGCGGAGAGGAATAGGAGAGGTATTTATCTTCCTTCTGCGGCCTGTATTGATATAATATTCCTTTTTAAGCCCCGTCTGTTCCTGTCATCCACTGGCTCCTGAGGCCAATGGACTGGGCAACCGCCATGCACCAGCAGACCAGCAGCACAGCACACGCTCGTCGGCGAACCAGCGCCCAGCGGAAGGCTCTGCTGGCCCGGCGGATTGGTTTGACATCCACTGCAGCTCCAGATGTCTTGGACAGGCACAGGCCGCAGTCAGCACCAACAAGGTGTACGTATAGATAGTATCAGCTCGAGGACTTAGTCCCGCCAATCCCTCGTTGATTCCGCGTATTCAGTGGGCAGATAAAAGGGATATCATTGCCCATTGCCGTGTGGCAGAAATAGAAACAGGTATTTGCCATCGTCAGACGTGCATTAAATAACCGTCGGAGCTGCAGGGCTGGTCTGGGGAAAACAAGGTTTGGTAACGTCCAGCGGTGCCATGGACAGCTCAACGGCCTGACATCCAATCGCAAGCTGTGAGAGCCAGGAGATATTTAAAGCGATCACCGACCCGGATACGCGAATACGCATCGGCTTCTGCCCTCTCGCGACTGTGCGTTCGCAAGGTCGTAACATCCATGGCCTGAGGTTTTACGTCAAGTCGATATCGATCTGCATTTCTCGACAGAAATAGACAGACAGCAAGCTGAAGGACTTGATAGGCACATCCGGCTATGAAATTGGATTCTGAGCTGGCTTTTCCGCATCACAAGTCAAGAGCTCGACGGCGTGTGAAGCTCGGGGGGATCCAACGGCAAGAGATCCCATTGATCCACGTTCCTGAGGTTACGCATGTGGCTTGGCCCGATGCATCGATATATCGAGGGAGAAGCTGAATTCCATGTTGAACCATTGGTCAATAAAATGCCATCAGCCATCTATGGTAACTTGGTCAAAGGGCGGCCATTTCAGCATTTCAATTAAACGTCCGGACTAACTCTGACGCACCAAAACTTCCAGTCTGATATTCATGACTCCAAGAGCGTGGAATTTCCTACTACTGTTTAACCATGTTACAATGGCTTTTGTCCATATACAACGTACATATCGCTATACAGATGGTTCTTCCGATTTCTCAGCTCTTCAGTTGCCTTTGCAATCAGCACTCTGCACTCTGCCTCATCCCAGTTTAGGACTTTGCCGATAAAGCCCAGCGTGTATACCTCAAGGCCACTAACTATGTTTTCCATCCAGAAGCGACCAAGTTCTTTGAGATGGGGATCCTTTGGCCACGCTCCAATCGGGAACTAGATATCGACGATGTTAGCTAGGCAGGAAAAGAAGGATGGTGGTGGGTTACCCTTTTGATTTCCTCACGGATGTTGATATAGCCCGCGTCGACCAGTCGCTGTTTGTGTGCGGGCGCCTGGTTGATACTTTTGCCGAATTTGTGAGCCGCCTCGATGCAGTTGGTTTGGAATTGATTGATAAATGGAACCCGATTCTTGCTCTCATCGTCTGACTCAGCCTCGGATTGCGGTTCTTGCAACTCAATCCAACCGCCCGGTTTCAGATGGGTATGAGCCTGTCGGACAAACTTATCCCAATCGCCAATGCTGCCGCCCATGCCGCGAGTATGGATCAGGTCAAAGGCATCGCTGGTGCTATACACCCATTCAGCCTCGACATCTTCAACATAGAACTGCACATTTGGCGGTACCCAGGACGGCTGGATCGGACTCAGGTCAGTTCCGATAACGTGCGCGGAAGGGATCTCATCGCCGACGCTCATTGCCCAGATTCCTGTCCCTGTGCCGACATCGAGGATCCTTTGCGGTTTGTCAACTGGAGCGAGGAACAAGCGGCCATGAAGACCCAGCATCATGCAGTGATGCAGCAGGTCAAGGCGATCTTGTTCCTGCTCGTCATTGGGCAGCAAGTACGAACCCCGATTGAAAGCGTGGTATCGCCGTCCATTGCTGTACTCATAGTTTAGGATCGACGAGGCGAGTGACGCGCTTGTCGTTGACTGAGCTTCTGAGCCGATCGTGGAGTCTGTGTCTTCGTGGTCTGGATCGATCTCCACTGTCCCTGGATGGGAAGATGGGGCGATGGGATCGGTATTAGAGGAGGCGGTGGGTTCTTTGGGAGAAGCCATTTTGCTGTGCGGATGTATCCCTTTGAGAGATGAGAGATTTTCCCTAAAAGAAGTAAAAAGCAGGTGGCACTGAACAGGCCCTTATTTTTTATGCTCGAGACTTCTCCTCCTTGAGTCTTTCGTTTCTCGCGAAGTTCCGTAACTCCTCCCGGATGGTCTACTGGGATTCCGCGACATGGGTGATGATTCTTGGATTGTCATTGGTTGGATTGGGCTAAACTTTGCTCTCTCCAGAGGAGTTTATGCAATGAAACGCCGGACAATTTCACACTACTATTCGCTTGATGCACATGGCTCCAAGGAGACATGGAGGAAAGCTCGCCAACCCCGCTGCCAAACGAGTCCCACCATTCCTGCCGGTTTCCCCAGCATGCGATGATATTCAGAAGGGAATAAATACTCATCAAGGCTCATGCGACGTCGGCTATTTTATTCCCCTAGCCAGCGACCAGAGCCTTGACTGTGACAACCCTGTCAGCATGGCCGACTTAGCAGCGGTTGGCATCCCATCCCTGCCTCCATTACCCGTGCTCCTCTGGACTACTGTTGTGCTATGGGCATCGTACGCTGTTTCTGTCGCGGTCTACCGGCTCTATTTTAGCCCATTAGCACATATCCCAGGGCCCAAGCTGGCAGCGGTGACAAGATGGTATGAGGCTTATTACGAGATTGTGTTGAAAGGGCAGTACTCCTTTCACATCGACAAATTGCATGACATATACGGTATGTATCTATATATTTCATTCCCCTGCCCGTCGAACAGACAAAGTACATACAGTGAAAGATCACTATATACTGACGAAGAATTGAGCAGGCCCTATTCTGCGTGTTACACCGGGCGAGGTTCACATCCGTGACCCAGCGTTTTACGATGAGGTTTACGCAAAGAATTCGCGGATCGAAAAGCCTGGCTGGGACGTCAAGTTTGGGAGTCCATCGTCGGTATTCACAACGACTGATGCTGCGACCCATCGAAGACGGCGTGCTGCTCTAAATCCCATGTAATAACCCTCCATATATCCACTACCAACGACAATAAGCTAACAGGAGAAGGTTTTCCCGACGCTCCGTCCTCTCTTTAGAACGCCTCATTCAACAACAAACTGAGCTTCTGTGTAAGCGAATTGCTGAATTCAGGGAAACAAAGCAACCGCTATCAGTGACAGAGATGCTACCTGCATTCACTTGTGATATCATTATGGAGTATGCGTTTGGCTTTAGCTATAAGCAGCTCGAATCACCGACGTTTGAGTCATTCCACGAAGCAATGATGGCCATAGGGAGTTCAGCGCATGTCACCTCGTTTTTCCCATGGATTACTACTGTAAGATATCCCTATCTCCCCTTCCTGTGGCTCTTACTGACCAAGCGCAAGGGGCTAAATTGTTTGCCTGATGCATTGATGAAAAAACTAGTGCCAAGTATGGCAAGCTTGCTTCAGCTCAGGCGAGTAAGTATTACTCTATGCTCTTTTGTCAGACACCGCCGCAAGTTAACGAACCGATCTAGGATCAATGGGCGATAATAGGCCGAGAAATTGACAACCATAAGAATGGTAAGACCATGAAGGAGGAAGACTCGAAAACTAAGACCACAATATTTCAAGAAATACTTTCCTCGACGACCCTCCTCAGCGTCGACAAAGAGCACCAGCGTCTCGCCGATGAAGCCGCCATACTTGTTGGAGCTGGTGTTGAAACCACGGCTTTTGCATTGACCGTGGGGACATTTCACATCGTTAACACGCCATCAATCTACCAACGTCTCAAAAATGAATTACAAGCCGCCTTCCCCAACGGCGATACCGTGATGCCTTCGCTGCTGGAGCTAGAGAAACTCCCTTACCTAAAGGCATGTATACAGGAATCCGTTCGACTGTCCTATGGCCTGTCTGCGCGTAATCCTCGACGACATCCCGATCGCGACTTGCATTACAACAACGGCCAGTACAAAATCCCGAAAGGTACGACGGTTAGTATGACTATCGTCGATGTGCATCACGACGAGACGCTGTTTCCGGATTCCTTTCGTTTTCTCCCAGAACGATGGCTTGATGGGCCCCAGGCACCCGATGGCCGCTCGCTGGAGCACTATTTGGTGGGGTTTGGGAGAGGTACTAGAATGTGCTTGGGAATAAAGTAAGTTTTTGCAAACAGATATGCTCCCAACACCCACTATTGTTTGTCCCTATCCCATGCCCATCCGGGTTTTTCCATAACACGATCAAGACTGACGCAAACCAAAAAAATTATTACGAGCAGCCTCGCCTGGGCAGAATTATTTTTTGCCATGGGCATGATGTTTCGGCGGTTTGACTACCGGTTATATAATACGGATGAGAGCGACGTGCGGTACAAGTATGATTTTTTCACCCCACGGGTAAAAATGGATAGTATGGGGGTAAGGGTCTTGGTTGTTTAGATTAGTTTATCAG
Organism: Emmonsiellopsis sp. PD_5; assembly: GCA_032988985.1. Lineage (NCBI taxonomy): Eukaryota > Fungi > Ascomycota > Eurotiomycetes > Onygenales > Ajellomycetaceae > Emmonsiellopsis > Emmonsiellopsis sp. PD_5. The sequence continues at coordinate 34,418 of JANTQI010000177.1, read as the reverse complement.
CTTGTGACAGATTAGTGCATACATAGGTTCCTGGACATGTATTTTGACGACTCTCACATCACATCCTGGTTGAAAAATGGTTTTCTTGTGATTTTCAGTAAGAGAATTTGCTGTAGAGTAAGAAAATCATGGCAGCGCCTACTGCCATGTCAGAGGCAGCGTAGCCTGAGTGGTAATGAGGGGGGGGAAACAAATAGAGTAAGAAGGAAATGAAAATTAAAAGGATGAAGACAGAACAATAAAAGCAGTGAGGACTGTTTTATATCAATTGGGGTGGGTGGTGCTGCAATACCTTCCTCACCTGAATAGGCATACTATCTCCTCATACTGGAACAAAATAATTAGGCATGGTTCCCGCAAAGCTAGATATTACAGCGCAGAGCTCGAGGATCTAGACACAACCTTCGCTCAGCCTCGCAAGAAAACAGCTACAAGAGATGTTGCCAGCGCAGTGGTTGTCATACGATTGGGCGAGCCTTATGCATGATGCATGATGCAGTTTCTCAGGCACGCGCGCACAGAGCCCAACACGTACACGGAAATGCGAACGGCCTATTTATTATTTACACCGCGACTGCATGTTCCTCCACTACTCTGTCCCATGGTGGAAATTCCCCTGGCAGGGGAAGTTTGACCGCTTTTGTCGATTTATCTAGCTGAGAGCTGCCGTTTAAAAAATTAAAAAATAAATAAAAAAACCCACTCGGTTATTCCCCCATGCCGAAGAAGTCAGTATCAGTGGTCGTTTCTTTCAACTGAGGGCTTGTATGTCGTCGAATCCCTCTTGTATTGTTTTCTGATCCCACCGCAATGCGGAGTTTTATAATAAAACATTTCCATCTGAGTACCTTGCATAGATAGAATCGCCAGAAAAACCGGGATTACTTTCTCCGAACTGAGACAAAGGACAGGTGAGACATATTTCACTTATCATAACTCGCAGCCAGGCTTTGGTGGATAAGAGGGAATCTAGTTAAAAATAAATCAGTATGGGCGTTGCTTGTTTGTGATAGATTGGGATGACGAGGACAGAACCCGCTAATATCTTGCAATTAAACACGGTATCGCGGACTGATTTAGTTGAACTGGATGGTGCTCGACCCCCTTTGTCTGTGCAGGGTTTTCTGATCTTGCAATCTTGCATTGAACCTGGTTTAGTTTTGCGGAACCCTGCCATATCAGCTTGCACACATGGTCGTTGGTAAGTCAAAGAGGATAGTTGCCACCCGTAAACACTGCACAATGCTGTGTTCACTGCTTACCAGAGCAGCAAACCCTTGATACCACTGGATATAAATCTATATCTCCCCTTTACATATGTATCAGCCCCTTTATCAAAGATTTAAGCATAATCCGAGTGCAACACGCTAACCAAAACGGGGTTGCAGCCACTAGCGTTGCTATGGAGATCTGGCGCCACGCTAGTCTATTTTAGGCCGGATAAGCGGGGCCCCGGACACCCTGCCGGCTGCTGATTGGCTGCCGCGGGCCATCGCCGGTACTTTGCCGCGCATACAATCCGCCATAGTGGACGAGGTACCTTGGATTGTTGACTTTTGGCTCCAACTTCCAAGGGAGAACTCGCAAGTTTTCCGTTGCGGCTCCAACTTTTCTTTCCTCTTGGTCCAGACATCTTGACGACTTGACGGCCGACTGGCTCCCTTTTGCTCCTTGATTGCTCTTGTACGACCACGGTGACGTCTGTTTGCAATTGTTGGTTTGCCGGCTCTGGAAGTATTAGTGGAGAGAACCGGCGCAAAGAGGTGGTGGGTGCCCCCGCGGATTATTACCCCCAATTGAAGCCTTTGACTGACCTGTATATTGCTTTAGTATTCTCATACAGGTCTCCAGAATATCGCTGACCCCGCAAATCGATTCTCCTATCCGTCATCCAACCCCCCAATGCCAGGGTTGATGCCCTGGCCGCATCGTCGAGACAATGACACGCCGCATGACAGCCTCGCAGTTCCATGATTTCCATGACGACATCACACAATGTCCCAAGCTGCAAATAGACACGGAGAAGCAGACGTATGCCTACTCGACTCGCGACCATTCCTTCGACAACGATGACGATTCCCACTACTATATGGACTCCCCCTACAGCACCCCCGCCTCCTCCCAGCCAATCCTCGGCAAACCCACTCTGCTACCAAAGCGAAAACGAAGATTCCAACTCTTCCGGGTACCCCATTCCATCATGCGGTGGGTGTGCTTGGGGGTGTTTATGTTTCTGCTGCTGTTTATTGCGTTTCTATTTAGATTCAATCTATCCGCTTCGGGGATAAAGGGCGTGGAAATAAATTTATCGACTGGCAAACTCGCCTCCAAACCACCGCAGTGGGAGAGCTTCCCGTTCCTTACACGATTTTATGGCGGTATAAGGTCATTGGTGCCAAGGGAGGATAGTGTCCCGGAGTATCCTGGTGATGGAGTGGACGAGAGGATTATGGACTCCCCGTCCAAGGCGGAGGCAAGTAAAAATGCCAAGAGGGCTGAGGCCATGAAGAGCTCGGTTTTCGACCCCTACCCGGATTATAAATCGGAGGAATATATTCAAACGTATGGCGTTAAGAATGATTGTTTCCTTGATGCTCAGGGAACGGTCACCATCCCTCCCGTCCTTCATTATCCCGGTATTCCGAAGGGATTCCCCGATGCTGTTATCGGATCCAATTCGCTCTTGGGAATTAACGACGACGTCTGTTTCGATCGATTTGGCCGACTTGGCCCGTATGGCCTTGGTTATGGCGCGAAATCGGGAGGGAGTGGAGCTGGACTCGAAGGCGACCGATCTGGAGTAAACGAGGTGTGGAAGAATGTCCCGCCAGTTGATTACCGAAGCGTCAAGTGGGCCGAAGCACAGGAGCGCTGTGCTGCCGCAAATATCCATCGGTTTCGGAAACTTGAACCTCCACGGGTAGAACGGTTTGCCATGCCACAGGTTGGGACGTTGAAGCCAAGGGAGGATGAGAAGCCAAAATCTCTTCCGAAAAAGGAAGTCGAAGGAACTGAAACTGTCAACGCCACGGAGACCACAACTACGCTCCCGCGAACAGCGGTGATTATCAGAACGTGGTCGGACTACAAATACAACGCAGAGTCGATTATGTATCTCCGCGCGCTGATTTCTGAGCTCTCTTTGATGTCTGGAGGGGAATACACTGTTCATTTCCTTATCCAAGTCAAGGACGACAATCTGCAGATTTGGGCAGATGATGAGATCCACGATCGTATTCTCAAAGAGGCCCTCCCTGCTGAATTTAGGGGAATGGGTACCTTATGGTCAGAACGGCAGATGAATCTGATGTATGGCGGACTCGAAGAAACATTTGCGCGAAATCTCCCTGTGCATGGCGTCTACAGGAGCACGTTTATGCCCGTCCAATACTTCTCCCATCAACATCCCGAATATGACTTTGTCTGGAACTGGGAAATGGACGTCCGAAATACTGGCCATTGGTATCACCTATTCAACCAAGTAGGAGAATGGGCGAAGCAGCAGCCCCGCAAGGGTCTCTGGGAGCGAAACTCACGGTTCTACGTCCCATCCGTGCACGGATCGTGGGAAGACTTCCGCCAAATGGTCCGCGTCCAAACCGAAATTGGCACAAATAGCCCAAACAACATGTGGGCTCCCATTCAAAAGGGCAAATCTACCGGTCCCACCCAGGAACGCCAAGGCGAGAAGCCCGTTTGGGGTCCCGAACGGCCACATCAGCAGGACATTTTTGAAGTTGATGGCGAGGGGATCCCGCCCACAACATACGAAAAGGATAAGTACGAATGGGGCGTTGGCGAAGATGCTGACCTCATCGTCTTCAATCCCCTCTATGACCCAGAGGGCACCACCTGGCTCCTCCGCGATGATGTAACGGGTTACAACAAGGAAGACGGCATGCCACCCCGTCGCGCAGCCATTATCACCGCCTCCCGCCTTTCCCGCAAACTCCTCGCTACCATGCACCGCGAAACAAGCTTAAAGCGACACACCATGTTCTCGGAAATGTGGCCTGCCACCGCTGCCCTCCATCACGGCCTCAAGGCCGTCTATGTCCCGCACTCCATGTACGTTGACCGCCGCTGGCCACCTACCTATCTCGAATCGGTATTTAATGCTGGTCGCAACGGAGCAACCGGGGGTGCTAGGACGTCCGTCTTTGGCGAACGAGAACATAACTTTAGGGGCACGACGTGGTATTATTCTGCGGGCCACTCGATAAATCTCTGGCGCCGGTGGTTCGGGTATAGAGTTGATGGGGGTGGTGGGGAGGAGTATGAGCTTGCGACTGAGGGGAGGATGTGTTTGCCGCCCATGTTGTTGCATCCGATTAAGGATGTTGAGATGATTATGGAAAGTATAGATCGGTGATGGATGCCTTTTTATTAGCGGGGGTCATGGGGTTGGTGTTTTTGATCTTTTCTTTTTTCTTTTCTTTTTACATGTTTGATTCTATGGAGTTCGGTTTGTTTTTCCCTCCTTCGTGTGGATGACGGGTTGGCTTGGTTGTGTGCATTTTTCTTGTACCATTTTTGTTTTTATGTTTTTATGTTAGCTCTTCGTTTCTCTCTTTTTCCCCCATAGGGAACGACATCACCTCCTCTGGCTTCCCTCCTGATGGATTCGTCTCTTTCTCTTCGATTCTTCCCTGCACCTGGTCTCTGCTATCGACGGCGCTCGCATGGGATACATAACCACCATACATCGGAAGGGAGAATGAATGATGAAAATGGAACCGGCATACTTATTATATGTATATCTAATGTACCCGATGCGGCATGAAAATGACACCCCCTACCTACCTCTTCTTTTGACGGCCTAGGCATAGGCATAGGCAGATGATACCTATGATGAATGATGTGCTCAAACTTTCTGACATTGAGAGGTCGTTTTTTTTTAATGTTATATCTGTTTGTTCTCCCTACTTAATGCCGCTTAGCAGCCCCATTCAACTTAGAGGTAGATCGTAAAGATTTCAATGCGTGAAATTGGAAAATTACTTCTAGCAAGCGATCGATTTCAACTTAAACACGGATACATGCATCCAAATGACTCGCTTCCCCCTCCTCCTCACCCGACCTACCTAGTTAATCAACCCCCCCTCATAACCGCCCCCCAAACCTTCATAAGCATATCAAACCCAACCGCCTCCCCAAACTCAAAAACACTCCTCCCAACATCCCCCTTCCCAACATCCCTCACCACCCCACCACCTTCCTCAAAGCCCCCATAAACCCTCACCTTCCCCCCCTCCCAACCACCCCCAACCCCCCTCCCATAACAAAACCCGCCCAAATCCCCCGCAAACCCCCTCCCCACAGCAATCCGCCTCTCCCTCTCCGCATCATCCGCACCATCCCCAAAACACCCCTCAAAATTCAAAAACAAAAACGCCACATCCAACACGTGCGTCGCGTAGCCCTTAAACGGGCCATCCCAGGGATTCGGCTCGTTGAAGAAGTATGCGAAGGAGCGGGTGGGGCGCGGCCAGGCGGTGGCGATGAAGTGGACGGGCGCGTGGAAGAGGAGGTCTGTTGCGAAGTGGAGGAGGGGGTGTTTGGTTGTGGATGGGTTGTAGGTCGTTAGGAGGGAGGAGGTGGTGGTTGAGGTGGAGGCGGGGAGGGTGGTGGTGGTTGCTTTTGTGAAGCGGTCGTGGAGGGTTGAGGGGCTGGAGGTGGCGGCGCCGGGCATGAGGACGGACATTATGGAGCCCTTTGGGGGGGTTAGTTTCTTTTTCTTTTTTTCTTTCTTTCTTTCTTTTTTTTTTAATTTTTTTGTAGTTTTTTTTCGTCTTTCTGATGGCGTTTTG
>JANTQI010000177.1:0-28598 GCA_032988985.1 Emmonsiellopsis sp. PD_5 | reverse complement strand
GGCGGTAGGGATAAGGGCAGGGGGGGCGGGCGGGTGGTGTTTGTTTCTGGGTTTTTTTTGTTTTTTTTTTTTTTTTTTTGAATTGTTTGATTGATTGACTGGTTGGTTGTTTTTTGCGAGGGCTGAAGACTTACATCAAACTGACAAGCGCCAACAAGTAAATCCTCACACCACTCTATCCCCGGAAACTCAGCTGCAGATTCGGACAGTTTCGAGACCTTATCAAACGATGTTTCAACTGGGATTACATCGCCATCCAGCGCAGGCATAAGCGGGACTCGTGGAGCTTTAGCCAACAATTCATCCGCTGGTAGGTTAACGATGGCCTTGACTCGCTCCTCGGGGGAAAGCCCATCGAGCCCCAGCGCCTTGGTGACAGAACTGTACGCAAATTCTGTCACGGGAGGGGCGAGCGGGGGGGTAAGAAGGCCGCTGCCGCTGAGGAGGATGAGGCGTTTGAATAGGGGCTCCTTGGAATGGAGATGATACCAGGCGCTCGCTGCCGGTTGGTAGAATTGTTAGTATTGAGGATTAGGAAAGGAAGGGGGTGTAATTTTGTCTCACCGGCGCCAGCACTCTCGCCTGAAACAGTCACGTTGTCGGGATCACCCCCAAATCCTGCAATGTTCTGTTTGATCCATTGGAGAGCAGTTCGTTGATCGCGCAGGCCGTTGTTTGACTTGTATCCCGCATCGCGGAGTTCCTGGGAGGTTAGGAAGCCGGGTATGCCTAGGCGGTAACTGGGAAAGGGGGTTAGTTAAGTAGTCGTTCTCAACTCCACCTCCAAATATTGGCATATAAACTGGATTCTCACTTCATAGTCACCGCAATTAGAGGGGTACCGTTTTCCACGGAAAACTCGACAAATCTGGACATATCGAATTGCGGCCAGCCAGATGAGCCGATGGCGAAGCCGCCGCCATGAATGAAGACGAACACCGGGAAGCCATTGCCTCCCTGTGGAGGTGCCTCGGGGACAGTCACATTGATGCTCAAACCATCTAGATCCGAGAACGTGAATTCAGGCTTGGGCAGCGATTTCTGGATGAGTGCAAATTCTCTGTCGCAGCCTGAGGGGGGAGAAGTGACATGCGGCCTGGATGATTGTTAGCCTTTCTTGCCAGTTATAACCTTCATCAGATCGACATTGAACTGATGTAAGTAGTTTGTTTTCCTTGCTCGAACATACCCGTATGCTGTGGCATCTATTTTCCCACCATAGTCGCTGATAAGTTCTGGTTCGGCGAACCGGTCTTTCAACGAGGCATATTTTATCCCTCGAAAGGCCCTCGTTGAGTCCTTGATGACCCCGCGTATCTCCCCGAGTTTGGGATGTTGGAGGGTTGTCATGGTCTGGCAATAGGGGATTTCGGGTATTCCCTTTGGTACTGTCAATGTCTCGTTAATAGTAGCCAAAGGTAGAAACACAGCAAAGATATACAGCGACCGTTTATGACTTTTAAAGCCACTATTTGGAGTGCGGGGAGATGCTGAGGGGGAGCTATGGTTCATATATCGGCTTTGTTTACATGGCTGGGGTATGGATGCCACGACAAGGGGGCATTCACTTGGCATATCCCGGCACATAGCTAGCTGCGTCAGCGCATATCGTCAAAGAATGACGCCGTGGAACACATTTTGGCTGCATTCTCCACCATAATGTAGTCTGATATGGGGGACAAGTTGAATCTTCGGGTTGATAGTTCCAATTCTCGGTTGATAGATCGGAAGGATGTCCCCGACTAGATATCACGTGACTCCGTCGAACCCTAATGCGAAGCTTAAATTAACCGAACTGAAATATATAGTTTTAAGTGCGAAACCCACTCCAACAAACAAGCATCATTGGTCTAGTGGTAGAATTCATCGTTGCCATTCGATTCTGTAAAATTCGAAGCTTTCTCGATGAGGCCCGTGTTCGATTCACGGATGATGCATTACAATTTCTTTTTTTGTTTTTTTAGCCTTCCCTACTAAAGGGGTATTTGTATATTTTTTTCGGAGATGAAATAAAAATTTTAATGATATGCCTGGACATGAAAAGACGGTGGCTGGTATGAGACTTGCGAAATCGAGCAGTCTATTCGTGTGGCAGCGGTTCTAAGACCGGACGGGCATATATATGGCTACGGTGGTTGAGCTCGCGCTGTATTAATGAAGGAGATAGACATAGGGGTGGCCTGGGAAGGGGTTGATTTCCGCAGGTGGAAAATAGTGTATCCTCTAGGGATTTGTTATTGCTGTCATTCCAGTTATATTGGTCTAAGAGAAATGGAAAAATAGCGAATCATCGGATGGAATGAGGATAGCAATATCCCAATCAAACATTACCAGGCGCAAGCACCCACTTTGTTGATAGGATCTTCCAGATCATTCAATGCCATGTCAGGCAAATCCTGATCTTGACATAGCGGACAACGTGCATATGTGGGGTGCAATGGCTGGTAAAAACTAGTGATCTAGTCTTGAATATGGAAGCAGTGATGGTTCCATTTCATGAAATGGCCTGATAGTAACAAGGAACCAGACAACTTGGCAACCTTGAGAATAGACAACCCGATATCCAATTCGCTATTATCGCCAGCAGAAATTCCACAGCAATGGCAGCCGGGCTGTCATTGAGCAATATGCGACCGATCCTTGGAGCTTTTCCGTCCCCTGAAGACAGGAAAAAAACCCATCCACCACACAGCAGGCAGATCAGTCGAATATATCTCCAACCCCCTAAAGTCCAACCCCAGCCAAAAACCCACACCGCAAAATCAGGCTAATCCACGACGACCCAAAAACCCCCCAAGCAGTCCCATCCCAAAGCCACGGCTGTACATAATACCACTCGCTCCCGCCCTGCCCGCGCATAGCAATAATATAGACAAAGTCGCTAGCCAACATGCAGAGCATGAAAACTTTGTGGATCTTCAAGTCATTCGTCATCCGCATCATCAATCCCTCTATCAGCCCGAAAAACACGAGAACCGCGGCGAATTGTTGCATGACATAGGCGGTGGCGGGAGACACTTCGGATGTGCTATCGAAGGATGGGGCCAGCGTCATTTGGAGGTAGGCTGCTGGGCGGAAGTAGGCGAAATAGGCGCCGTTTAGGGCGCAGAATGGCTCGATGTATTGGAACCATATGTGGTATAGTAGGGGTGTTCTGGGTGCCATGACAATGTCTATGTGTGCAACGGCTGCGGCGGGATGGCGGGGAATAACAGGACACGATAACCGTTACTGGTTACGGGTTCCTATCCGGAAGAGCAATGTTTGGTGGGCGGAATATTTGAAAAAAAGCTCCGGAATAACTGCACGGAGGTTTTAACAAGCGTAATTAAGGCAAAGGTTTGTTCATAAAGGTTGTTTGTGCCTGGGAGCGGTTGATGGTGTATGCGTGTGGCTGGCTAGTAGATATGGGTGTGAAAAAAAGAAGTATTCAAAAAATGACAACAACGGCTGTCCTTTGTTCCTTTTTTTTCAACAAAAGGGCAATTTTATATGAATCCCCGCAGCATTTAGCGAAATTCTCAGAGAGTTAAGGTGACTTAACTAGGCGCGAATTCAGCTAACTAGTTAGTTAGTTAACCTAGTTAACTACGAGTCAACCAAAAGCGCGCCTATCCGGATTGTCTTTAACCCCAGAGCGCAAAGATGGCGCATTTAAATGTCAGCATTAATGGCTTGGCCATAGGGAAACGAGGCCTCCTCCTCCCCCTGCTGCTGCTGACGGATCTGAGTCAACCAGCTCCTTTCCAATTGCTGTGTCTACTGCTTATATGGAAGAACCGTTTTTGTGAAAGCCACGATCGTTCAAGGTCGAAAAAACAAAGAGGCTTGGAGTAACAGTGCAAGCCCTTCACATTTCAAGTTGGCTCCTGTCAAGGCCTCCGCGGGACGGTATAGAGAGTAGCTATTTATTTCGACCTTGTTGCCTTGATATCTCCGGCCTTCAAATTCTCGTATACGTTCTGTTCCCTCTCTTTTTGCTGTCCCTTCCACCGTTCCTTTTGCTCTTTGTGGCGAAGAGAAGGCAGGATGGATAAGGCAAAAATGAACAAGGAGTCTTTTTGATTCTTTCCTTGTCTGCTTGTTTTCATTCCATCTCATATACAAAGGAAGGAGGGATGAGATACACAGCCATTACTGCATGCAAACATGTGTCTTGTGTGATTGGCATCACTGTCAGAAATATCCCAAGTCCTCCATCAGCATCCTTGTTACACTTTCATACACTGGCATTGAATCTCAGAAACTATTGCAAACAGTTCTCTTGATGCTGCTCCTCTCTCAAGCTTGTTCTTGTCAGATAATCTAAGAATTGGCATTATTCACAGATGGTTGATATGATTGATGCTGGATATGGCACGCCGATATAATCATAACCCAACCCCAACTGACCCCTGTGTTCGTGCTCTGCTTGTTTCTCTTTCATTTTCCTTGTTCTGTGTTTCCTTTTCTGTTCTGATACTCTACTACAAACTGTGGCCTTGGCTGGTACATCCAGTTGGACCAGCTCTCCGCAGCTTTACATATCAAGAGCACCAGTAGCCTTGGGTGAGTTGATCCCTGGGGAGGTGAAAGAATCCACAGGCGTCTGTTTACATTGCCTTGCGCTTCTAACCCAAGTCTTCCACACAGAGACGCGTCTCAAAAAAAGCAATGGACTCAGCGACTCAGCTCGGGCCCCCGGTGACATTGACCGGCCCACTGCCTTACGTTATCAAAAGGTTTCCGAAGAAGGGGTTGGGGCTCGTTGCGAAACAAAGATATGGGGAAGGGCAATGCATTTACAGCGAAGAGGTCATGGTCACCACGAAAACCCTCGAGACCGCGAAGGGTTCTGTCGATTTATACAATAAGATCCTTCACACCAGCTTGAAGGAAGTGAAAGACACCGACTTCAAGCGGAAATTCTTCGAACTGCCCAAGGGATCCAAGGAGAAATACGGAGTACTTGGTGCTGTTTTCGACAGAGGCGCTATCAACGTACCGCTTGAAGCAGGAGATGCTCGTGCCCTTGGCTTGCGTTCGGCTTTCCTGAACCATTCGTGCCGTCCGAATGCGCAGCATACCCTTCTTACAGTCAACACGCCCGCAGGGGACAGTTTTATCATCTTGTTGCACGCTTGCAGGGACATCGAGGCCGACGAGGAAATTACAATCGCATATGACTTCATTTACGCGAACATTGCAAATCGCCAGGAATACACGCTTGAGAATTTCGGGTTTGAATGTGCCTGCGAGCTATGCGAGAACGAAGATCCTGCTGTTGAAGCCGGTATTGAGTTACTTTCTATGAAGGTCCCTATCATACTTATGGAAAAAGCATTCGCCACTGAGCCAGCTGGCACCCTCCAGATGACCCACACGATCATAGACATCCACATCAAGTCGGGGTTTATCTCTGATCCTCTCGGTCAGATGTGGAAGCACTGTGCAATGATCTGCGCCTGGCATTCGGATATTGGCAGGGCGATGGTGTTCCTAGGAAAGGCCAAATCCATTTTCCTTAAGATTGAAGGGACGGAGGGGCCAAATTTCAAGTTAACGTCCAAACTACAGGAGGATCCTATGAAGTTGGAGAAGGCTGGGACGACAAAGCGAGGATCTTCATCGATAAAGGATGTGCCTGTTATCTTGAACAACCCAGACAGACGAACGGAGATCCTCTTCATGCTCGACGCGAAGGAGCTGGGTGACTACATCAAGCTTTCTGACTATAATGAGGCCGGGCAATTTGAGGGCGCCACAGATCGGGACCCCAATATCGATGTCGACAAGTTGGTAAAGGAGCTCGAGGCGGAAAAGAAGGAGTTCGATGAGAGTCGCATGCACGAAAATCCCAGCAAGGCTAAGAAGAAGTCAAGGAAGAAGAAGGGGAAGAAGGGGAAGAGGGGTGGGAGTGGGAGTGGGGATGGGGATATGGTTGAGAAGGAGGATGTTAAAGGGGAGTTGGACAACTGAGTGTCTCACATGTTTAAATGTTCTGCTTAGGGGTTTGGCGCGTGCGTTAGCCACGGGGTTGGGAGATAGGGGGTGGATGGCGCCATGCACTATTGTTTTGATGATGGTTCTAGCTTATCAATTGTAATTCGGAGAATTCAAACGAGTAATTAGTGGCTAGTTTGTATGCTTAACATGAATACTAATTCCAAGATGCTGCCGTTATGAGTATCGTAGTAGTAATTGGTAGAAGATGAATAACTCAGCGCAAAGCATCGCCAGCACAGCAGAATAGGTTTATCTTCAATCCATGCTTTGATAATAAACTCGGAAAACCCCCCCATACAAAGTAAGGGAAACAGCTTGCACTGATATCCGTACTTCATCCATGTAAATCCTCGAAGCAGCTTGACCGGATATATATAACTCGGTTTGAATCGACGCGAGCAACATATCCACCCATAAGCTCGCTTGAGATCTTGGTTAGACGGCCGGATTCGCCTGAATACGAGACAAGTCCGTGGGTGGATACAAAAGCCATATACGCTCAGAGTGGCCTATGGATTGAGACAAACCGTGCCAGTACAATAAGCGGATCGCTTCCTGGTTCGGAAACGTAACTATAGCAGCTATTCTTTTTTGTTCGGGAGTGTGCCCCTCCCATAATCGCCCTGTCATATCAAGATGTTGAATATCGTTCTCGTTTCGAGAACGGTAAGCCGGATGGACGTTGATAAATGAGGTAGTTAAAATGCTAAACCAGATCATCGTCGCCACGAAACCCCAGCACAGCAGAGCAATAATGCCCATGGCAAATGTTACCACGTGGGCCGCAGCTTCCAACCAACTGCCTGCCCATCGTCGTCGTCGTTTTTGTTGTCGTTGTTGTTATCCTCAAGTAGTATTAATATTGTGTGGATGTTGTTCGGCCATTTTGGCGCAGAGAAAAGTAATATCACGCGTGGGCTTTTCCTCTTGTGTTCTCCCCTCATGTAGAGAGAGTGGAAACATTAATGTAAGTTGCGTAGTCGAGTCTCAAGACTCTAATTTGGCCGATTGTGGTATGGTATGAGGGATCCTTTCATCGGTGGCATTTTGTATAAAAACGGCATTTAGCATGGTGATTTTGACCAGTGCAATAAACGCGTTAGTTAGGCCATTCAGTCGTAAAAACAGTTTTGCCTGACACTTTGTCTTAAAAAAAAAGAAGTGGGCGTGTCAGGATCATCTTCCTGGGCCGTCATAGATGATGACAGCGCATTCTTGGTAGGATGCCATAGTTATGTTGTTAGCCTCCAGTAGTACCCCTAATCTCGCGCTGCTCACTTTGCAACACAGATATATTATCAAGACCCGAAACCAGAAGAGGAATTTGATATCATTATGGTTTGCAACTGCGCTTGCAGGTGCAAGAGCATTTTGAGCGTAGCGACCCGCAAATTGATTGCTCATCACCACAAAGGTAATGTTCAGTAAGAACGTGTCCTGGAATGCTGCAATAGTATTAGAATGGGGGATCAAACTACATACCAAGGCTAAATAGCTCCTGAAGCGTTTAGAAACGGTCGGAGATGATATAGAAATGGTTGAATAGGGTGCTGTTTAGAACCAAGAGGCGTGTTGTAATAGTATAATAATATAGATAGACTGTCTGTCTCCTGCCTAGGAAGCCTCGGGACAACCTGGTGATGTACGGAGTAGTGGAGGAGAAGTTGAAGGACCGAAGATGAAGATGACATATCTTGGGGTGACAAGATATGTCACTTTTTCCTTCACTACCAGGTTCTTAATTACCTGCAAAACGTGAATGCAGTGGAAAACGGCCTAGAATACTAGTATACTATAATCATGTCATCATATTGATGCCCTGGGCCATTGTGAATAGTAGTATCTAGCCCCTTATTTACATTGCTGTGCTAATATGTACTGTATGTTATGTTTATTATATTCAGGACTAGATTATGATATGCAATTGAATAAGAAAAAACAATAAGAAATGGTAGTAGTCAGGTAGCGACCGAGGAATGATATAAGTGGGCATGATGTAGGGCTGTAAGGCTTTTAATATAAAAGCATGAAGTGTATGTAGTAGATACAAGAGACATTCAACAATATATCCAAGCCTGGCCTGCTTCCAAAAGTAGGAACATTAACATCTGCCCTGAAGAACTTCTGAGGGTGGGCTTTTGGGGACAAGCTTACAGGTAAATTAATACAGCTGCAACAACATTCAATCCCCAATTCCCCACCCTTTAACCTTAACGATCTTTTGGTGGTTCAGGGCAGGAACATCAATTACAGCCTTTCTTAACACAGTAGAATGCAGTGGCTGGTGACATGGGAACGTAGGGCACTGCAGGTTCTATACATCAGCAGATGCTTTCTTTTGGAATTTTCAGCTATGAGAACGACATACTGGGATCACAACTGAACAGGCACAGTGATATCCATCAGGGCACTGCTCTGGTTCAGTGATATTAATGCCGCATATGGTTGACCTCTTGCTGAGGGTGTTTAGGAGCTCATTCGGAGACATTCCAGGGGCGGATGCTGGGGCGGCGAATGCTGGGGCGGCGAGCCCAAGGGCCAGATATTCTGTGATCATCAGAGTGGTTTTTTCATCGAGATTTAAATAGCAGTGAAAATTCCATAGATAGAACAGATCAATCAATCAACCATCTCTATTCCCCCCTCATTATTACGTACATTCCTCATAGAACTACTACTTGTATTATTATTAGTAGAAGTTGTGTTCGGGCAGGAAAACCAGTTATTATTGTTCTTAAAATAGACCGAGAATAAGCTTATTTTTAGGTCATGCTAACCCAGCTAGCTCTCAACTTTATTCCATACAAACTTTCATACCCCATCAGCTTTAACAATGAACACCATGTCATTGACTCATTGTCTCTTCCGCCATCTCCATTGACAACTAGTGAGGACAACTTCTTCCCATTCAACAATCTTTTGAGTTTGGATCTTCCTACCTTGTCATTCTGCCCAGGGGTTGGCATGCTCATTGGGGATGGGTTTGGGGGTGGGTTTGTGTGAGAATACGCTATTACGAACCGCCTAAGCGCTGCCGCCTCGCTCCGGCCGGTTCCCCAGCGCTTCCTCCCGTGATTTCCGTTGTTATTTCCTTGTACTCTAAAAGATTATTAGTAAGTTAGATATTTCGTGACCAACGGAATGGTTTTACATAGAGATTTGGGTGCAGGAATCTTACATAGTAGCGGTGTAAACCTCTGTGGCTAGATCAACCAATCATCTCTTGATTTCCTCTCATACAACGTACGTTGCTCTTATAGTTTGGGAGAGAATGAAGGAATTGACAGAACGAGCAGATGAAACAGGCGACGGTGAAGCTGGAACGAAGATGTGGGCGGAGGAGGCTGTTAAGGTGGGTGTCTGTTTGTTTTGGTTCGCTTTTATGGAAGGAGTCTCCCTCCTAATTGGAGGTAGGTGCTGCAGGTTGCTCTAGCAGGGGCAACAGAGCCCCAAACCTCACGTGGTGTTCCACCTGGTTTGAATTCGTCCCTCCCGCT
Organism: Emmonsiellopsis sp. PD_5; assembly: GCA_032988985.1. Taxonomy (NCBI): domain Eukaryota; kingdom Fungi; phylum Ascomycota; class Eurotiomycetes; order Onygenales; family Ajellomycetaceae; genus Emmonsiellopsis; species Emmonsiellopsis sp. PD_5. The sequence goes on along the minus strand of JANTQI010000177.1, from coordinate 19,116 downwards.
GTTGTGGCTGCATTCGATGCTTGTGGTTTGCCGGTGTCATTTGTTCTCAGTCCCGTACGAGGCACTATGCATTAAGCTCCTAGTAGTTATGGTTTTGAAAGTGGTTCTAGCCCCGCTCGATGAATTTTCAGCCTATTGCCACCTGTGTTGCGTTTGACGGTTGGCTTGGTCACTTTCTTCGTGATTTTGCGACGCTTCGTCATTGGTTTGGTTTGCTGGTCGTCGTTCTCATCCCTGGTTGCTGACTTGTAGATGGATTGCTCCAGGATTTGTCGTCGAGCTAGTTCAAATTCTGCCCAGAATGCTTCGTCGTTGGGGCTTTGCCCGCGGTCGGCGCTGCTGGTCGGAAGGTCGCTGGTTTGAGCAAATGGGTTGCCATATCTGGTGTAATCCCCCTGGCCGCTAGACGGGAGACCCATATCCGAACTCATGGTAGGAGGGAGCTGAGTCGTGTCCATCGTTGGGAGTTGGGAACTGCCTGGTCGGGGGTGTTGCCGGTCATCATATTGTGAAACTGCCCCCTGTTCAAGTGGGAGTAAACAGTTAAATTCTCTATCCCTGTTTACTGAAAGAAACAAAAAACACGAATAACTAATAAGCGCAAAGCATCCCCAGCACAGCAGAATGGCAACTTGACAGACCTCATCCCTGCAAATCCTCCAGGGGCACAGTAAGCGGATCGCTTCCCGGTTCGGCAAGGCAACTGTAGTATTCTTGTTGCTCGGGCGTGTTGTGCTCCCATGGAATCAACATGTTGCGGATCCCTAGGCGTACCAAAATGTCGAATGTCGTCTGGGGAACGTGAAGTCGGATTTCGGCCATGTGGTAAAATCCCAAACGAAACTTCTGGGCGCATTCGTCGCTGATCGTGTCATTGCATTGCGCCATTGTGGTGCAGAGAAAAGTAATGTCACGCGCGTCGGTTTTTCTCTTGTGCATCCCATTGTCGTCATCCTGTCTCAAGTAGAGGCATGTCAACTTCGCCCCAAGCGCGTAGTCGAGTCTCAAGACTCGAACTTGGCCAACTAGGGTCGTGTAGGGCAGCATTTCCTCGAACGTGGCCTTTTGAACTGCATTTGTCAGGATGTCGACGGGCACGTTGGTCCCTTCAGCGGTAAAAAAGATCTTTCCCGACACTTCGCTGAATCCATTGGCCTGGCGCAGCTCATTTTGCAACGCAGGCAGGTCGGATGTGGCGACGAGAATGTCAACGTCTTCGGTGAGTCGACCGCTGCCCTGAAAAGCCATGGCCGCTCCTCCGATTAAAATGAAGCGGCCGGCGAGTCGAGCCTGGATAGCTTCGACACATGCGCGAAGGGCTTCGATAGGTTGCATAATGTGGGCTCAGGTAGTTACCTCAAGACTACCTAGGTAGTTTAATGGATGCTGTGATTAGTATTTCAAAAGAAGAGCCAAAATACATATCAGGGATAAGCAGGACCTGAACTGTAAGGTGGTGAAGCAGAAGACCATGAAGAAGGTGGTGAAGAAGGAGGAGGTGAGTCACCATCCTCTTTACCTCCTCCTTCTTTACCTTTCCACCTGCAAAAAGTGAATGTGGTGGAAAGGTGGAAAGTTCATGAGGTTCCAAGATGCGATCTATGAAAACCACAAAATGACGTCAAGCGGCGCAAAAAAGCTTTTCCTGGTCCGGCCCTTCCGCCATCCCAATCGACAACCAAAATCAACTTCTTCCTGTTCGACTATTAGTTATCTTTCGAGTTTCGATCTTCCTGCTTCGTCTATCATCATGGCTGATTTCGAGGCCCCGTTCGAGCTGCAAAGCTTTGTGTTCTGGCGTTATCTCCGCACTGCTGAAATACTCGAGCAGTCCGGCCTGCGATACTGCATTGTCGGTGACGTTGTCGCTAAAATTCTGGGGTACCCGCTGGCTATCAGCGATCTTCTCCTTGCCGTCGCTGATGAAGAGCTTGATACTGCACGGTCAATTCTAATGACCAACCACGGCTTTGTTGAATATCCCCAGGTCAATGAAACGTTCTGGGACAAGCGCACAACGAAAGAGAAAGACAACCAAACTGGCTGGCCTGGCTACAGGCTCGTTATCGACAGTAACGTCCAGCTTTGGCACTCTAGTCTTGTGCTTGTTCCCGCAAGCTACTGGCACCTGGATCTGTCGCCCTCAAGCCTTTCTAACAATACCTTTTTACACCCTACTACCCTGTGCCGTTTTCCCACAAGGATTTTCTATCTTGATGGTCAGTATCGATCCTCAATGAATGGGACTGTGTCGAGAACTAACCTTTGAACCTCTAGCCCTCATCGACGTCATTATCGAACGCTTTCGTCAGGAAGAACTAAACATATCCATTACAGCTTACTTTGAGACCCAATATTGCTACTTGCTTGAGGTTCTCCCTAAAGACGTCATCACTAGCCTTCCAATTGAGGATCAGTTCTTCGTTGACCTGTTTGAGAAAGTGATGATGCCTTCTGCTAGGAGCAAAGTCTGCTTCCAGCGAAACCAAATTCGGGCTGGTCTTATCAGCCTTGAAGATGCAAGGGCTTCTATTCCACGAAAAGATCTGGAACTAGCCGCTCTCAAAAAGAAATTCCGCGAGGCCGCAGCTAAATCCACTTCGCCCCAAACAGAGGGAGCAGATGTGTCAAAGCATCCTGCAGGAAATGATGCGCCGTAAGGTAACTAAAGGGCCTTGAGAACCTTGAAACAACTAGTACTTTTCCGCCCAACGGCTAATGATGAAGCCAATCGTTCACCCTGTTCCCTTAGCAAGCCTGATGATAATATTTGCTGTATGCATGTCTTTGTTCATTTACTGTCGTATTATTATAATACTGAATTGTCTGATGCTACTATATTCCGATGTTTACCATTTATTGTGCTTTTGAAGTAAAGATATTACCCCCTTCTGCCATCTCAGGTCTTAATCTGATAATGCACGGACCGTTACTCCATCTACCATCTTGTTATAGCATTAGACATGAAAGCATAAAATCAGTGCCTTGTTTAGAGTCGAATCGCCCAAAATAAGCCTGTAAAAAAACAAAATGGATCAATCTCAGAAGAAAAGAAGAACCTGGGTTAAAATCTTTTTCCCCTATCATCCCTACCCTACCCGGGACCGGATACCTAAAACCAGAAAGCCTTAGGAAAATGAATGCAGCAAGTAGCGGAATGCGATATAGGAACGGAATCTCAGACTACCAAGGTAATGCGACCCAGTTGGAGGAGAAGAATAGATAAACATATATCGAGAGTGTGAGGAACTCGATTAGGAAAACGGCAGGTATCTCGAAAAACAGATCTCGCCTCTTCTTTTCCAAAGCAGCTCCCACCATGACCTACTCCAGCATTGGACGGGGCGTCCGAATCCACACGTAGCATTCACAGCTAAAAGTCCCCTTGCAGGGTTCCCGGAAGATGGGAGCCGCGAACACTCCGTCCCATGAAAATCATGGCATCTGCCAGTTATTCCTGGAGGATCCTTAAGCGTCACACATTGCCTAGACGAAAAGCTCCATGTTAGCTCCATAACTCACTCCTTCACAAGATGCATGGTCAAATCATGCGCTATATATTCACACAAAACAGTAGGTGAGATAACTCACTCTACGCACGAGGCACGACTACCACTAAAGTGGTCGTATCGACTACATTTAAATTCTTCATGCGGGACCCACTTGCCGTGAGGGTCGAGCTCACTGGCAGGACTCGCCGTGGATGCATCACTGGCAAGGTCAGGGGCGGCTTCTCTCCCAACGATTTCGGTCTGGGGCTCCACGATGGGGGCAGGGCTGCCGATGGCAGTGATGCTCAAAGCGGAGATGATGGCGAAGATGGCTGGAAAACGCATTTTTGGCTTTGGTTTCGATTGAGGGGGTAAAAGATGTGAGTGATGATTCTGATAGTAGCAATGAGGTCATGGATGTTTTTGGTTTTGGTCTTGGATCTCTTGCTATTGTAGATGAGATAAAAACATCCGCTTTGTGGGTGGGAGGGATATCTGGCGGGGGTTTATATTCTTTTCCCCAGACACTCAACGATATTTCTCTTTATCTTCCAGTTAACATTAGTAAGACGGATTATACGAACCTAGCTTCGTTAATATGCACTTCAGCGGCCGTCATAAGAAGAAGGTGTTCGATCAGAAGGTAATATTTTGTCTTCAATTGCGAGCAAGAGCCGCATGATGCTCCCTCCCCCAAAACGGCGGACAGAATATGCATGGTATGAACTGGGACGTCCATATTACCCACCAAACAGCCGCATTTGAACCTTCCTCTTCACACTCAATGCGGTTCTCATAACCACGGTCACAGAACCCGGGCTGTATAGGACCCCTGCATCCAGATATCATTGACGGTGATCTCTAGTAGCGGGGACACAATGTGGCGGGTATTGGCCATTTATGCGATTGCACTATGATATCTCCGGAGACGGTTCTTTGTTTAGATGTTAGAAGTATTTCATAAAGCGACACGGATCCGTAAGGCATAAGTCACAAATAATATTTCCGTTCTGCGAACGATACTTACCTTTCCACAATATGCTGATATCCATATTGACAAATTATTATGGAAGTTAGCCAGGACAGAGTTCCTATGGATGGGAGTGGGAGGGAGGGGAATATTTCCCCCACGATATCCGGGGCGGGATCATTGCAAGCGACAGAATGTCTGGTTCTTCAACGGTGTGGTTAAGGAATTCGAGCAGAATGTTGCACCCGACGTGGTTCGTGTTTTGTATATCAAATTGCTCCGCATCTATACTCCTGGCCCAGGATAAGCTCTATAACCGATATCAGAATCCTCTGTTCAAGGCAAGACGGCGTGTCCGCGGAAATCCAGAATCCAGATAACCTGAAACTGTCCTGCGCCAAGCTCGTCCAAACCCGGGTGTTTGATCTTAGAGACAAATAAAAAAATGACCGGGTTGAGCGGTCTTCTTCGGTAGTCTTGCCAGCAGGATGCGGAAGTTGGGATTTGGAGAGCCTGCGAAAGCTGGACGCAACGGATAGCTTCCCATGAGGCTAAAATTAAAAGAACCCTGTCTAATAAATATAAGTGAGATGCCGAACACGCTGCCATGGCTATTGTGAGTCAACTTATTTCCTCCTTCTTCGCATTTAAACGAGAGGAGAATCCGGGATTTCGTAGGGGAACTTGGAAGCAGGTGATATGGTTATGATATGTAGCTTTTGGGTGGCCAGCATGCCAAAGTGTGAACTTGAATGGACACCCTACAGTATGCTGATAATTCCCATGTATTCTCTTGTGTTGAAATGGGAAAAGGAGGGAGGTTCCGTAGTCCTTCAGTCAAAGAAAAGGGGGAAACAGGATAGATGATTTGATGGCTGGATGGCGGAGCGATGGCTTAGTCATCATGCCTCAAGCTCAACGTCAAAGCTCCCCTCGACGAACGGAACAAATCCATCAGTGCATGCTCATTGATACACCAGCTTTCTATCCATCCATACTGGTAGCTGGCGAAAACATTGACACCCCCCAGCAAAGTACCCGTATCCGTCGCACCCAAGAATCCCAGCACAAAACAAGCAAACACAACCAATCCATCCCCATGGCGCATTCCAAGCGCAACACCTCCCTCCCGCACTTCACCTCCTACGAACGCTCCCTCCTCCGCTCCACCTGGGGCACCCAAAGCACGCGTCTATCCCGTGAATCCTTTCTCCCCTTTGCCTCCTGCCGCCTCTGTCTGCTCCCCGCCCGCGCCCCCGTCGTCGCCTGCGCCACCAACGGCGATCTCTTCTGTCGCGAATGCGCCGTCAACGATCTCCTCGCGCAGCGCAAGGAGATTAAACGGTTAGAGAAGGAGCGGGAGCTGGCGGCAAGGGATAAAGAGGAGGATGAGGAACGGTTAGCTGATGAGGCGCGGGAGAGGGAGCTGAGGGAGTTCGAGATGGTGAGTATGGGACTTGAGGAGAGGAAGAGGAAATTGGATGCGGGGAAGGGGGGGGAGGAGGGGGGAGGTTGGAATGGGAATGGGGAGTTGGCGAGGAAGAGGAGGAAGGGGTTTGAGTTGGATGAGGATAGTATGAGGAATATTGCGAGGGAGGAGAGGGACAAGATTCGAAGGGAAATTGAGAGGGAGAGGGTGAGATATTCCTTTCTTGGTTGGGTTTCATGGCGGGGATTATGCTGATGGATGTATCTTTGATTTTTCACAGAATGAATCATCCAAGTCTAAACTACCATCCTTCTGGGTTCCATCACTCACCCCATCTACATCGAATGGACCGCTTGATGCCAAACCGGCAAAATTGTCGCCTCTATGCCCCGCTTCGACGCCTGAGAATAAACATGGTTATTCGTTGAAAGGTCTAGTTACCGTAACCTTCACTGAAGAGAAAGATGATAAATCCGGGGAGATGATACGGGTATGTCCGAGCTGCAAGAAGGGGCTAACCAATGGTGTGAAGGCGATATGTATGTTCCAACCCTTCCCCAGCACCCGTCCTTCAATTTCGTGATATCCTGTCAATATATGTGGCGGGAATTCAGCTGACAAAAACGAAAAAAGTAACAAAACCCTGCGGCCATGTAATTTGCAAACCATGCGTTGAGAAATTTATGACGCCTCATGAAAGCCCAGATCCCCACGGTGCAGATCCAAAGGACAAAGAGTTACATGGAAAGGTGCTCTGTTATGTATGCGAAACCGATGTGACGGAACGAAAGGCAAGCAAGGAGCCAAAGGAAGGGAAGAAGGAGAAAGACAAGGAAAAGGTCCGACCGGGCTTAGTCGAGATTAGTAGTGAAGGCACAGGGTTCGCCGGTGGGGGTAAGAATATGGCGAAGAAGAAAGGTACGGCATTCCAATGCTGATGAATCGAGTATCATGGTATCTACGATGCTCCATCTGTATTATTATATCCGCATTTTGCTTCTGGCTGGATTTGGGACGAGAATATATGCAAGGCCGTCAGATAATAGACTTCGCGGAAACTATGGTATAATATACATGCCCAATACCGAAAACACATAAAATCCCAGAAAAGGTTCAAATTATTAAATGACGCTTCATCAGAACTTACACCCACATCATTCAGAAACCAAGCCCGCCCATTAAGGAGAGCGCAGGGCCTTGTTATTGCTATTCTTCACAAATTCCCTCACCGTGATATCACACTTAATCTCCTTGCACAACTTCTTTCTCCGGTCAGCAGGGAGCTTGGATGCAAACTCCAACCCACTCGCCCTCTCCACAGCTTCCAGAGGCACCTCGAAATCCGTCAGGCTCTTGTCATTCGGGATCCGAGCATTGGGCAAAACGAACGCGCCCAAGCTAACCTTGCCACCAGCCCCCGACCCATCCTCCGCGAAGATAACCTTGTAGAAATGCGTGGGCACAGCAACATTTGGCGGGTTCCCAATGACTTCATAGCTCACCCTCCACTTCCCATCAGCCGGGTCGCGCTTGGGCAAATACAAAGGCCCCGTCACAATCCTGACAGACGGATAAAACCTGGTCAATCGCCGGCAAAAGTCTTCGAAATGCGCCCAGTAATCCCGGTTAAACCCCTCGCCGACCTGCGGACACATATTCGCCAGCGAGAAGGTGGCATCCATGGCTTCCTGGCTCCATTTTGCGTCTGCGGCGGGCACCTGGTGGCCACGGTCGTAACCGGAACGGTAGTAGTCATTCAGCCGGGCGCGGAAGGCCTGCGGGATGGTGGTCTCTTCGTAGAAGGTGCTGTGCTTGCGGTCGGCGTTGTTTTGGCGGACGGATTCGGGGGTGATGTGTTCGGCGACCCAGGCGGGGTTGCGGGTGCGACGGTCGAAGCCGCTGGTTAGAGGCAGGCTGGTTACAGCATCCACAACGGGGCCGGGGAAGCCATATTGGAGGAGGCCGGTTGGGTCGACGGGGCTTTTAGGTTGGATCGGAGGGACGGTGGTGGTTTGGGGCTGGGGGTATGGGGATGGGAGGGAGGAAGTTGGCGTACTTGGTGCTGGGAGACGAGGAGCAGCAGCAGGGGCAGGTGGTGCTGGTTGTTGACGGTTGGACTTCGAGGAGTAGAGGAGAGCAGTGACGCCGGCTCCAGTAGCAGCACTGGCAGCTGCGATGACAGCGAAGGTTGCCTTGGACATTTTGGCAGGGGCTTGAGCGTTGTGAGGCCGTTCACGTAGACAAAAGAAGTGACAGGACAGAAAGAAGGCGGGAGTAGAACGAACGTAAAGTGAGCGGCCCCTCCAAGCTCGCCTGATGCTGTGAAACTGTCTCGTCCAGCTCTGCGCAACTCGATCGACGCGATCTCAAAAAGATTTCCTAATGCGGCAAAAAGTCGGGTTCTCGCGCGGTCAGGTGAAGCGGAGGCAATCTGGCCAATCAGAGGCTGCCAGACGTTGATTTAAGCTTCGGCCAATAGGAATGCTGCATGCTGCGCTTATTTTAGCGCGCGGTTCGCTCACGTGGATACTGCTGACTAAACAGGTACGCCGACTGCCGCGCGAAACCAGGTACCTTGGGGGAAATCGCTAAGCCTATCGCGGCCTAGCGCGCTCCAGACAACCTTGGAATGAAGTCACCTCCGCCGCAGAGCCGCATCCTTCTCTCTCCAGCTTCTTTCTGTCCGGAGCATCATGACCGTATACGATATGTTGGTTTAATATATTTCCATACTTATACTTCAATAATACGCTCTTTAACTCTGTATTCGTCCCTGTCTGCTGCTTCAGCCCATGCTTAACTCCTCCTTTCCGCGCCTTGATTGAGCCGGGGACCTTGGGACCACCTGTGGCAAGCACCAGCCGTTAGGTGGAAGCGCTGATTCTTCACACTATTATCTATCATCTTCCAGCATGGCTTTGGATAATGACACTCGAGGATGGATTATGAGCTGTGTTAGCGGTGTCGGTAAGCTCCTTTTCCAGCTTTGCAAATTTACAGGCTTTCGCTTACTAGATATGTAGCTTGCGTTCTTGGATCGAGTATCATATGCGTCGATGTCGTTGTTAGGAACTGCGGGGGGCCCAGGGATTTCAAAATTGCTGATAGTAATATATTTTTATCTTCCTCGTTGAGCTTGAGCTCTGGGGTTCTGGTAAGCGGAACCGGACTTGTGATTCACCAGCGCTGAACGATAACGCTGACGGCCAGCAGCTCTTTACCTCTCTTTATAGCATGCTCCCCACGTCGAAAGAATACTTGATTCGAGCCGGATTCTCGAGCAGCGCGGCCGCCTACCTCCTGATCGGTCTATTTCTGGCTGGGGTTGTGGTGATACAGCTGGTTTCAGGGTTTATTCATCGGCACATCCCCTCGCATGTAGTCGATTGTAGGCATACGCATGAACCTCACCCCAAAGAGCCGGAAGAAGGGAACGGCGATCTTGATGTACACTACCATCATCGTCACACTGTCGCCACGGAGCATACCCCATTACTATCCCGCCAAGGCACTCCCACCGGACCCCCCGCGGAACCGGTAGTCCCGTACTCAGAAATGCCTCTAACGTCCCGCTTATCTCGTCAAATCAGTTCACTTGTCGGCGGGACGAAACCTTTCTGTGACCAAAATGGCCCCTGCTATGGCTTTTCGCACGCCTGTGGAAAAGAGTGCACGAAGACCATTGTGCAGGATGATATGAAATCTGTACTCCCTCGAAATCATAGTGCTACCAGCCAGCTAGATACGGAAGGGCGGGGCCGTGTTTCGGGCGCAGAGTCTCTTTTGCACCCATCGTCCCACGTCCATGAGACAGGCGAAGGAAACCTCCAATTAGGGATTCATGGCCTTGACACCTTCGTCGACGACACTGATATATCGACTACCCCTCCACCGTTATCACAGAGCGCAACACTCGCTGCTCCCGCCCAGCATCATCACCATGTCCCAAAAAATGCATTTCTAGCCATTGGACTTCAGACATCCCTTGCTATTGCCCTCCACAAGCTTCCCGAAGGCTTCATCACCTACGCAACCAATCACGCAAATCCGACCCTCGGCTTCTCCGTCTTCATGGCCTTGTTCGTCCACAACATCACAGAAGGATTCGCAATGGCATTGCCACTCTACCTAGCCCTCAACTCCAGACTAAAAGCCATGATCTGGTCCAGCCTACTCGGCGGGGTCAGCCAGCCAGCCGGAGCTGGAATCGCAGCCTTATGGATATGGGGCGCTGGCAAAGCAAGTGGAGACAAGGGCGCCGATCCGGCCGATATATCCTGGGCGGTTTACGGCGGCATGTTTGCCGCAACCGCAGGCGTGATGACGAGCGTTTCTCTACAGCTCTTCTCGGAAGGCTTGGTGCTGTCGCATAATAGATCGCTTTGCATTGGGTTTGCGATTTTTGGGATGGGAATTTTGGGTATGAGTTTTGCATTGACGGCATAAGAAACTTTCGCAGATTGGTGAATAGACCTGTCGTTGAGCTCTTCTGGCTATTTTCTATTCTTTGTTCCTTATGGGGGGGCGGGGATCCTTGTCATTGGGGTCCCGAGGTTTTCCCATGTGTTTTTTTTCGTTCTTTGCTTTACACGACTGGATATGATGGTTTATGAGATACGTTCCTTTCTATAGACTTGGGCCTAGCTGGGCGTCTTTTAGGTGTCTTTCAGCATTGTTTTTTTTTTTTTTGTCATGTTGATATTGCTCCTTGCGTTTAATTCAAATCCAAGGAGCTTATTCCGTGTTTGATACGAGCCACAAGATAAGTAGCTTGGCTAAATATATATACTACATGCCGAACAGGAGCAAGAAACTATCCATTGTAATACATTTCCCAGTCGATATAGGAACATTATCACGCCAAAGGTATATTTCACCACGCCAACGACTTCAAAAAGCTCGCTCCCCTCCAAAAAATAAATCCTAAAAAAATCCCCCTATTCCCCTTTCCCCTTCCCCTTCTCCTTCTCCGCCGCCATCTCCCTCTCCCTCTTTCTCGCAAGATACCTCTCCCTCGCACTCTGTACATCTCCCGCCGACTTCGTACTCCGATTCTTCTCCGCGAGCTCCTTAGTCTGTGCATCCTTCTCCTCCTGTTCCTTCCGCAGCCTCTCCTCCAACTGCGCCGCCAGCATCTCCGTCTGTCTAGCCCGCTGCCCAGCACGTCCAGAGCCAGCTTCCACACCACCGCGCCGTGCGCCGGACTCCCAACCAGGCGTTCTGTCCCTATTCGCCGCTGACACGGGCTTAGATTTCGGCTTAGCCGCCACATTCAGACCAGCCGTGAGCAGCTGCCGCTTATCAACGACCTGCCCCTCATCATTAAAAATAATATTCGCGCCTCTCTCATTCAACTCCGCCGCGATCTGCGCCTCCGATTTCTCCTTCTCTTTCTCCTCCTCCCCCTCCCCCCCTTCCACCTCCCCACCCCCCTCCCTCCTCCTCCCCCCCACCTCTTCCGCCGCCTTAACAACCTCCTCATGCCTCCTCTCCCCCCTCTCCAACATCTCCTTATAAAACCCCATCATCCCACCCCCCTTCCTCCTCCTCTCCTCCTCCTCCTTCTCCCTCTCCGCCTCCTCCGCCTCAATCCGCCTCGCCTCCTCCTGCTGCGCCTTATACGCCGCCGTCACAAACTTCTCCTTATCGGCAAACTCATCCCCTTCCGCCTCGCGCTCGCGCGCGAGCAGTTTGTCGCGGGCGCGCAGCTGGTCGCGTTTGCGCAGCTCGGCGCTGCGGAGGAGGGAGGTCATGTATTTGGGGATTTGCGGGGTGGAATTATCGGGGGTGGAAGAGGAGGTGGAGGAGGGGTTCTTTTTTTTAGCGTGGATGGAGTCGTAGACGGCGTCGTAGTCGTAGATGGAGGAGTCGAGGGTGGCGGCGGTGTCGGCGTGTTTTTTGCTTGTGTGCAGGCTGGAGAGGTTGGTGTAGGTGTTTAGGTTTGTTGGGGGGGTTTTGCGCTTGTTTGGGGCGAGTCTTTTGGAGGGGGGGAGGAGGAGGTCATCGTTGTCGTTGTCGTTGTTGGAGGGTTGTTGTGGTGGTTCGGAGAGGCCGCCTATGGTGGTGATTTCGACGGGGCCGTTGTCTGATGTCTTTTTGGGCGCGTTGTCGTCTTCGGAGTCTGAGTCGAAGATTGTCTTTTTGCGCTTTTGGGGTGGTTTTATGCCCGGTTTGGAGAGGGAGAGGGGTTGGGATTTTTTGTTTGCGTTGAAGCCGAGCGAGATGGTTGGGCGTGACATGATGGGTGGGATGGTGGATGTGAGATTGCGAAGAGATAAGAAATGGGTAAAAGGGCATTAACTAATCGAGTAGGCTCATGTCAGTGTGCCAGTATCAATTCCCAAACCCGATGTCTAAAGTTGGATGTATCTTGACCGAACTGTCCTGGCCGAGATCGATGATGGAACCCGCGATCACATGACCCGCCTCCTCGCCCCAAGCCCGCAGCTTCTCCGTAAATAAATCTACAAGCTCCAAACAACAAAACACAGCTCTCATCTCACCAGGGAATTCACAATTAACTTCCAAACCATGTCCTACTACTTCACCATCCTCTCCCCCACCGACGTCCCCCTCTTCAGCCACTCCTTCGGCACCTCCAAAGCCGGCGGAGACGGCGTCGCCCGCTTCCGCTTCCCAGATAATGCCCCGTACATGAACCAATTCATCGTCCACGCCAGTCTGGATATCGTCGAGGAGCTGCAGTGGTCGAATGGTGCCATGTATATACCCCCCCTTTTCTCCCGGTCTCCTTCCCTCCACTAACCCCCCCAGGTACCTAAAACACATAGACACCTACCCCCCAACCTCCTCGCACGTCTCCGCCTTCCTCACCGGCTCCGGCGCCCGCTTCCTCCTCCTCCACCAACCACCACAACCCGCCTCCACCAACGCCTCCACAAACACCCCGGGCGGCGGCGGCGGTCCATTACTACCCTCCAGCTCCTCAACATCAACCTCCTCCTCCTCGCGCACCTCCTCCTCGTCGATCGCGAATAACCCCACCTCGCCGCAGACGGAGGAGGCGATCAGGCAGTTTATGAATGAGGTGTATGAGAACTGGGTGAAGACGGTGATGAGCCCGTTTTATCGGAGGGGCGGGGAGATTAGGAGTGGCGTGTTTAGGGGGAGGGTGGTTGCGGCGGGGAGGAAGTGGTTGTAATGGAATTGGTTTTTTTCTGGGTTTTATCATGAGGATGGATGGATGTTTTGTTTTTTGAAGGCTGGGCGCAAGGTTGTTTTATTTTTGGGTTATGTTAAGCGCAATGGCTTTTTTTGTTAGTATTTTGAGGATGGGGAAAGGGGGGTTTCCTGCCTGTGTCTGCTGGTATATATGATCGATGATTGATACCCGAGTTTAGTGATGTCAGGATAGAAGGCATTTATCTGATAGATAGGTAAAACTTATCATTTTCAGAATCAATCTATAAAAAGACCACAAATTGCTGACCTCAGCGGGAAACGGCTGATAGTATCCATGGGGAGGAAACCCGATATTATCTCCCAATATGAGATCCAATACAAAAGGAGTGGAAAATTAACTTTGTACAAAAGGTTGAGTTTGGTATAAGGATACATACAACTAAAGATACTTCAGACAAATTAGCTCACCCTCACCCTTACCCTCACCCTCACCAGAGCGCGACATGAGAGAAAGAATTAGGAAAGAAGAATCCCACACAATACCGAGAATAAGTCACCCCAGGTCCCGAAATAAACACATCAACGAAGAACAAACTTCATGTAAAAAGAAACGAAAGAAAAGAAGCTGAATGGAGAGGGACAAAAAAAAGCAACCCGAGGAAGTAAATAACAAGGATCCAGACACTACTAGCCAGCTAAAAACGCCATAACTCTGAAGAAACACGCAACGCTGAAGCCAGACAAGACAGACAGATAGACAGACAGAGCTCAAACATGAAATTCCACATCCATTAAAAAGAGCGCGCAGGGGGCCCTCAAGCAGCAACGCCTGACATTTGCGGGGCAAGTTTCTTCACAGTGACAGCCTTGAAGTTCTCAACAGCCTGCACCATATCTTCCAACTTTGCAATTGACCCGAAGACACCTCCCTCCATCTTCACAGATTCACATGCCCCCATATGCAGAGACGGGTCAGCAGCAACGGTGCCATCATCAAGCAGGACGCAATCAAATCCCTTGTCGTTGGCCTCGCGCATTGTCGTGGAGACACAGACGTCTGTGGTCAGGCCGGCAAGAACAAGGTTCTTGATGCCCTTGTTGCGCAGTAGTAGTTCGAAATCCGTGTATGCGAATGCGCTCTTCCCAGGTTTGTCGATGACAGGTTCGCCCATGGCGGGGTATAGTTCTTGAACAATGTCGTGACCAGGCTCTCCGCGAATGAGGAGACGGCCAAGAGGGCCATCAGAGCCGATGCCAAGGCCGGATGGGTTGTTACGTGAGCGGTAGTTTTCTCGGCTGGACACGGTTGACATATCGGAACGGTGGCCTGAGGAATTATCAGTACGTTGTGTCAGTGGTAAATTATAGAAGGGGATAATAATACCCTCGCGCGTGTGGTAAATGGGAAAGCCAGCGGAGCGGAATGCGATAAGCAACCGCTGTAATTTTGGAATGAGAAGTTGAGCAGGAGTAATGTCATATCCCTGATATTCCAGGTATCCTCCAGGTGAACAGACTATAGAGCAGTCAGAAGGCGTTCCATATAAGGCGAGAGAGGGCGCGCTTACAATCGCGTTGCATATCAATAATCACAAGCGCAGTCGTAAATGGCGTAAACGTTGCATCATGTGGCCAATCATAAGGGGTGGCCGTAACTTGACCCTTCTTCGTCTTAGGGTGAGGATTCTGTCGTGGCTTGTCCAGAACCGGTCCATGGTTGTGAGTAGGATTCAGGACAGTCAATGTCCAGATGCCTGGGTGTCCTGCGGCGACAAGCATGAACGGGCAATCCATAAGACGTGACGTCCGCCTCCGCTTGCGTGTTTCTTCTGTGAGTCCATTCCTGGGCCTGTACTGGCCCCCGCGGTCACACCGCAGCCATACCTTTGCAACCCTCCCTGGTTTCTTGTCCGTAGGGGTGCTGGACGACTTTACGACAACGTTATAGCCATGTGCTTTGCCATGGGCCTGCACAGCAGCCAGCAGCGAAGCTCTATCAGGATATGTCCCCTCCTGCGGAGGTACTAGTTCCATGGACAAGTCAGGCAGATCCTGGAGGTCGCTAGGGGCATCGAGATTCAAGTCCGATGAGTCCGCCATGATGATGATGTCAGGGCCTAGCGACGCCAGCTAGACAACTGCCATCCATGCATTAGTATTTCTGCCATGATGCTCAAGGATGGCTGTGGTAGAATAGGGGGGAGAAAGGAGAGTGGACTCAGGTGCGTGGCAGCAAAGGGCATATAGATGACGGGGAGCCTGAGGGCCGACGTGCGTGGACATAGTCGGGAGGATGGGGCAATGGGCACAGACGCGCAACAACGATACGGGGCAATTCGAGGCGGCAAGGGCAGCAGACAGACAGAGCAGCACACAGCCGCAAGTATAGAAACACACGGCATGCAGCAGGCGGAGCGTGAACTTACCGAGATAGCGTGGAGATGTCGCGGCGGCGGCGTGGAGCTGGAGCAACTGCTATGGAGTCTGATATGTGCACGTCACGATGCTTTTCGGCGGGTGAGTGTGGTTGGCCCGGCCAGGCGTGGTCATGTGACTGTTGGTCTGCTTGGCGGTGCTGTTTGCGGACTAGCGCCGTGTGTCCCGTTATAGAACGGCACTAGGCTGCTTCGGGCTAGCGGTGTTGTCGTGGATCCCCTGATACGGCTTATGTCAGCATGGGGTGCAAACAATCAACATCGTCGAGGCTCATCTCCCCGACGACATCGACAACCCCGACCACGCCCCGACCACGACTGACGACCCTCCCGATCTCGACGACGGGCCTGCCAGAGCCCAGCAAGGTAAGTTGGCGGCTCGACTCTCGACGGACCGCCCAAGTCTTCCGCTACCACCGGCCGGAGACACCTGCAGCGAGGCACACCGTATCAACACCGATTGCTTGCTCCGCCGGTTTCAGATCTCACCACCAACCCCCTCCCGCTGGCCGCGCCCAGCTTGCGGTCTCGCCGACATACAATAGTACCTGCGTTGTCGCAGTCGCATTACCAACCTCTGGACGCTACTTTCCCTTCTCTGTCGCCGTTGCGCATCCAACACTTCTGAACGCTGTTTGTGTTGGTTTGCGCTTGGTCCTGTAATTACTCCACCAGGCAACGAATATGCCTCTGCCCGATGAGCCTCCCTCTTCACCGCCAAATGCCTCTACATCTGCCGAAGATGCGATTCGGTATTACAAGTCGCAGTATGAACAGCTGGAAGCCGAACTTGCGGATTTCCAGTCTTCCAGTCGGGAGCTGGAGGCCGAGCTGGAGAAGGACATAGAGGCCTCGGAGAAAAGGGAAAGGAAGCTGAAGGAGAAGGTGGAAAGCATTGGATATGAAGCAGAGGAATGGAAGGCGAGTGCTTAGACCTCCATCATACACTTCATGCAATACATGTCCAATTTCGCTTGCTGTGTTCGCCTGCTTTGCCCCACCCGAGCATCGCAGGCGGCAAAACCCACATTACATCACTAACTCCCCCGTGCAGACTAAGTATAAGCAAGCGAAAACAGAAGCAAACTCCGCCCAGAGCACCCTCCAAAAGGAGATTACAACACTACGAGACGGCAATCGAACTCTGCAGCTAAAGCTGCGAGATATCGAGGTTGCAAATGATGATTTTGAACGTCAGGCTCGAAACACAACGTCGTCCTTGGAAGACCTCGAATCGAAGTATAATGTGTCGATTGAACGCGGTGTTCTGCTAGAGGAGGAAATAAAAGTTGGAGAACAGGAGCGCGAACATTTGCGGATAGAGAACCAGCGTCTTCGCGACGAGTTAGCCGATCTGAAGATTGAAGCGCACATCATCCAAGAAAAGCTTCGAAAGGCCGAACATGCACTAAGGCAAAGGAAGACCAATGTTGCCCCGCTTACTCCTGGATTACCTGTTCCTCATACCCCTGATGTTTCTGAACACTCCCCCGCCACCACAACCTCGTCGCCAACTATTGCGACTCCGCCAACAAAGTCTGTTTCGTCTGTCGCATCCGACACTCAAACATCGCCCTCGCCACCATTCTCTGAGTCGTCGTATAGCGTTCCAAGACCTGCTGCGACCCCCAGCTTTCCACGACCGCGAGTTTCCATTTCAGAATCAACAAGGCCATCATACCCTTCCAGGGCGAGACACTCTCGAGGTCCTTCGATACCTAACAGCAATGCAACCTCCACCCCGTCCGTTACTTCTCGCCGGTCTGTCACGCGCTTCGAATCTACACACCGATCGGCAGTCCCAAGGTCTGGTTCTCTGTACCAAATCCGCGGACTTATCGGCAAAATGCAGAAGCTTGAAGAGCGGGTACAGTCTGCCAGGTCTAGACTTCCCGCACCGGTAGATACACCACCCAGAGCTTCTCCGCGAACCAACTCGGCTCTAGGGCAGAGCTACATTCCTTCCTCGGTAACTGTTAGGAGATCCTCAAGAAAACGAACCAGCGGAAGCGTTGCCAGTTCGCGAGATGGGGACTCCACCCCTTCATACATCCCACAAAGCAGGAACTCATTCGGGGTTCCTCAAGCGACTCCCAGTCGTTCTACCCATGGCGACAGCAGACCTAGCAGTAGAGCGAGCATGTCCAGCCGCACCTCAATCAGCCAAATCCCCCAACCTGGAAGCTCAATCCCTCAACCTCGTTCTGAAAGCCGACAGAGCCTCAACGGTTCGCGCACGCCGGTTGGTCATTACTCGACCAATCCAACAACGGAGAGCCGACGACCCAGATCGTCTCTTAGCAACTATAGCCACTCGATTAATATGTCACATATTGACGAAAACGATGACATAACGACCCCTACGCCACGACGCAGTACATTCAACAAGGGGGACCATGAGGGGTCTGGAATCCCCACGCCAAGCTTCAAAAAACGAGAATCTGGAGGAACCACCAACCCTCCATCAATGTTACCCGCTCCCCGTCGTATTAGCTCTGGTCTCGATCGACGGGAAGGGGACATGGGTCCTCCGGAAAGAAAGAAGAAACTAAGCGAAGTAGGCGAGACCTATTAAAACATTCCCATTCATTTAATGCTTTCTTTTTCGACACACCTTTATCTTCCTGACAATACCCTTGCCTTCTTTCACCTCTGTTTCTGCCTCCATCCAGCATGGCAGCATTCATTATAACATACATATTTGTGATATCCAACCTTCGATTCACGGTTACGGTCTAAACGATATTTTCTTTCCCTTTTTCTTTTTCCTCTTACCGTTTTGCATCAATCTCAGGGCTTTCTTTCTCGGCGAAATAAAGGGGGTTCCTTCGCCTATTTTCTCCACGTCGGGTTTTCTCTCTCTCTTGTACTTGCCTGTGATTTTGCTTCCCCCCCCCTCTTTCTTGTGCTCAATATGACAACCATAATACGGGACATGATATGACATTCGCTTTTTGTTTGGGTCCATTTGTGGGGCCAGCGGGGTTAGTGGGCAGTGATGGGGTGATAAGGTGAAGAAGGTATGGAAGGGAAGGGAAGGGAAGGAAGGATTGAAGTGTGTTTTAGCTCCATTGGACCACTGAACATCAACCATCCCCCTTTTTTTCACCATCAACCAAGTTTTCTCCTCGCCATCTTCCGCATTCTTCTTCTTTCCCCTCCAACTCACCCCTCCTTTCCGCGTCCAACGGATAGCCCCCATCTAGGTAAACCTAACTCATGACAACACTACTTCTGAAACGTTTCCTATGTTTTCTTCCCACCTGCAGTTTTCTTTGCTTTACCTTGTTCCTATCATTCCTCTCTTTTTTTGGCTTTTACTTTTGCTTTTTGCCCTCATCGCTTGCTTTGCTTTGGCCTTGTCTTGTCTTGTCTTGCCTTTTTGGCACTTTTCTGACATATGTTATATACCTCATCTATGTAATGTACGTAACTAACTACCTTATCTGAACTGTTTTTTGCTCTGTTCTGCCGTGCTGTATGCTGGCTGGTTTATATACATGTGCATGTGGGATTTGTTTTCCCCCTTACTACTTCTTCTACTACTTGCTGCTGCTGCTCTTACTACATACCCTCGCTGCGCGCCATTAGATAATTGATTCTTCTTCTTCTTCTTCTTCTTCTTCTTCTTCTTCTTCTTCTTCTTCT
>JANTQI010000176.1:0-43559 GCA_032988985.1 Emmonsiellopsis sp. PD_5 | reverse complement strand
TTGATGCGGGTGGTTGTTGCTTTGCTGCTTCCGTCTGCGGATTTTTTTTTTTTTTCTGGTATTACTGTTCGATTCTGTTTTCTACCTTATTATACTTTTCTATTCTAACTATCGCTTTGTAGATGAGGACTCACAATCTTTGAAATAATATAGTCATGATCTAATCCTCATATATTTCTTGATGCAATCAATGCAGCTAGTAAGAGGAGACGAAGAAAATATTAGTTTTCTATGTAAACGATTGCAAGTGGAGAGAATCCTAAAGTTCAAAGACTGCCGAAAAGAAGAAAAGAAAAAGAAAAAGGTATCTAAGAGAGCAAGGGAATAAGAGAGAGGAATAAGCTGCGAAAGCCACTATAACCATCCACCGGTCATCGTCCATCACCTTTACTACATAAAAAAAGCAGATTTACAGGGCAACCGATCAAAAATATCCCCCCACCAACACTGATAGCCCTGGTACCCTGTCGTATTCCTGATCTGATCCCTCCGACTCCACTCATTCACCAAAAAGGCTCTTGCATCCCTGAGGCTCAGCGTCCCCAGCGCCTTACTTAATCTCCGCAGAGCACCTGCTACAAGCTCTCTCAGTTCCGAAGCATCCTCAAAGTCATCTCCGGCCTCGATACCCGCCACACAAAGCGGCCAGATGACCACCCTCGCTAGAGATTGATGACGCACGTCCGTTCCGGCCGCAAATATCTTACCAAGCCGGTCGAAGAGCGTTTGTCGGGCGATTATCTGGATATCTTGCACTGTGACGTAGGAGACCATCTCGGCCGTGGTTGTCCTGCACGGGGCCAGGATGAGACCTTCAAAGTCTAGTAGGAGTGCGCGGATGCAGTATAGCAATGTAGCTGCTTGGTAGATGCTTGCGATTTGAAACCAGTCGTCACGGTCTGGCTGGATGAATTCGGCTAGCTCTTTGCCTTTGCGAACAATCGCGGTAGTGGCGAAGTATTGGGACATGCTGTCTGCCCAATCTGATGCGGAGAAAGAGAGGATGTTTTGAAGTAGGGTTTGAGCGGAGATACTGAAGTCGATGCTGCCGATGGCGTGTATGGAAAGGGAGCGGAAGTAGTTTATTTCAATGACGTAGCTGAGTAGCTCGTTCGGGCAGGGGACACACGTTTCTGACCCATTTTGGTAGACGCTGGTGAGCATTTCAGTGTATTTGTATTGCCTGGCTGCTTCTGCCATGGATAGGACGCCAGGGGACGTGGTGGCAGAAAAGACATCGTTGCTATGGCGTTAATTAGCGTGTGTACGAAAAAAGGATGGAGTACATATATTTATAATATATATGAAGGTTTTCACTCACAGAATGTAGTATGTCAAACAACTTTTTAGATACGGGCTCCGATCATATACGGCTTTTATTCCTCCCTTCAGTTCTATAATCTTCGTCGCACCCTCAAAATGAGCCCACCATTCACCATAAGCCGACTGCTGAGCCTGGGATGGGTATCAGCATTGAACTCTTATATACTAAGCAATGAATATCCGTAAAAAAACACCTTACCTCCATCATCAATAAAGTCATGACGCAAATGAGGGTTAAATCTCCTAGCTGGGTATTTGGATTTTGAAGCTGGATGTTTAGTTTGTGGAAAGCTTGTTGTTTGTATTGGTACAGTTCGTGGCCAAAGGACACCTGGTCGTCAGGCTGTGTCTGGATTGCCTTATGAGTTGCAACCACGGTGACCAGTACATGCATGAGGAGATTGGAAATGTCATCCTGCCAGGTCTTGGGGTCGACTGAAGGGAGACTTTGGTAGTAGATAATCGGGTCAATATCCGGATATACGTATTTATTGACTAGGCATCATGGCTGGAGTTAGTCGTTACTCGCGAGATGGGCGGTAATTATGCCTGGTTCAGGATTAAATAGACAGGTTCGCCGGGGAATGCTCACTTACAGTACCATAGGCTGCTAACGACTACCTTGACATCCAACGGATATTTAAAATCCAATGCTGCCGGGATATTACGAGGATCAAATTCGACCAGGGAATCTGAAAGATCTGAGTAATCATAGGGTATTAGCACAATGGATGGCCCAACGCAGTATTTTTTTTAAGAACGTATCAAATTATGCGTACCTGAAGCGGTTGCAACAAGCTCGAGCACCTCATTTCCGTTAGAGCGTTCTCCTTCGGGGGCTTTTCGCTTGTCTCCCGTCTCGTCCTTCGCAACCAAAATTTTTGGTCTCCCCTTCTTCCGCTTCGGAGGCTCTGATGAGCTCTTGCTCCCTTCAGTCAGATACTGATTTTGATTTCCCCCTCCCTGGAGCCATATAAGAGGTTTCTGTTTCCCATACCCAAGGCATTCGACACCCTTGGAAACGCATTTATTGCAGGCTGGGCGGGTCGAGTCGCATCGGACCCGACGCTTTCGGCAAGTATGGCACTGCTCGGGTGGACTAGACCGTCCCCGGGATCCGGTGATCTCCATGCGCTTTGCAGAGTGCATAAAATCTCCCGAATTTATACGACTGGAACTATTCCGCGTTTTCTGCTTCGTGTTGCGCAAAGAACGATAAGACCGCAATGGTGATCTCATGAAGATCGATGCTATGAAAAGAAAACAAGCAAGATTCGAATATGTTTGTGCTTTTAAGAAGGGCTATAAGGTAGTAAATAGAGAGGAGAGATCCCGAATGGAAATCATGCATCCATAAATGCAAGAACCCCAGACTTAGAATTTGGATATCGGTAGCCTCAGCCCCGGAGACGGTAAACTCTTCTTACGAGTAAATTTCCAATTAAAGTAAGAAAGGTTTCACCGGCAGCTGGACTTCGGTACTCAATGAGAAGCGCCCTGCTGTTTGAAGCAAGATGCTCAGACAGGTCGTTTCGGTCTTACCCGAAAACGTGTAATCCAGGAAATAATGTGTTTGCCTGTCGATCCTTCAGGTTCAGATTAACGACTATGGTAATAGGTGGTCTGGATCCCAGTAATGATTCATCAAATACCAGCCGTAGATGGGCCAGGCAGGCTTAGTTTTGACGCGCAAGTCTGCCATGGGCGTAAAGGAGGCTGAGTAATTGCAGGTGAACGGAACAAGGGTAGCTCGGTTTCCCTGGGAAATCGGTGCCGAACGACGTGACGCCAAACCCGAGGAGGAGGGCTGAACCGGAGCCGGATTATTGGAGCTTGCATACGAGATAGCCCGGTATTGGCGTCGACAGCGACGGCGAAAAGAGAATAAAAGGGGGTTGGAGTGACGTCGGAGTCCAAATAAGCCTAACGCCAAGGCTGATGGATTAAGGTTTTGAGCTATTTTTGGCCACATGTCACGTGCCCGCTTGCTGCTTCCAGAATCCAACCTCGAAGCCTGAAGGTTATTTGAACGACATTCGTGTGGTTCGTGATGATTCATTGTGATTCATCCTCTATTCTGCTCGGATGGACGGTTTCACGAACGGCATCTAAAGAATCTATGACTATCCTCACTCCTATGTGATTTAAACACTTTTTCCGTTTGGATTCTACAAGTGCCTATGCTCAGACCGCAGCCGCTCAGCCTTGATAGATTTGGCTTCTACGTGTGACGACAACACAGTTTACGCTGCAGGAACAGCGCGTACCAGCGCCCTGGGACGCCCCGTGGTTTGCGCAATATCCAAGTACAGAAGGATGCCCGAAGATTTATCCAGTCCAGTTTTAGAAACACCATTCCCGTCCCCCCTCGGACGATGAAAGCCTCCACGTCCAGCCCAGCCCATTCGCATTCGCAACCCACATAATTTGCAGGAGAGCCTCTGGTTGATACCAGTGTTCTCCAGTGACCATTCCCGTCAATGTCAAGATCACCTTGTCCCACGTATGGAACCGCACTGTCACCTTGAACCCAACAGCAGCGCATTGATCGTATAACTTCCTCACCGTTCCCGAGAATACTTCACCCGAAGCGTGCAGATCATCTTCAGACACGAGATCCAATTGGATCTTGGCTAGGACACTGAGTCCATATATAACTTTGAGCGCAACCAATAGGAATACTTCTATTCGAGGACCCTTATTTACGGCTGAAATTTTAATCTTGAATTCGGCCAAGCGCAAGCCGTTCCAGTTTGATCTCCGGTCCGTGAGTGAGCCTTAAAGGCAGAGATCAATCGGTGGACAGGGAGGCGCCAAAGGGTGATCCCCCGCCTCCCGTCAACGGGAAACCTTGTTCCTAACCGGGAAATATTTCGTATCGCCTCGGAATAATGTTTGATGCTTTCCCCGCCTACATTGAGCACCTGCGTGTTTTAAGTGAGGTACTGTGGCATAGCCTGTCACAGTTGGTGGCGCAAGTATGAAGGGGGGATGGTTGATCTAAAAATGTTGGGTTACTTTAGCATTGCCATGTGCTGTCACACTTAACATTGCATTTAGATATGCTTCCACGTTAGGCGTATCTCCTGGGGAATGATTCCCAACTGCCTCCCTAGGCTGGCTAGATAGTAAAAAGCATTCAACAACGCAATCATAATACAGCCCTTACTCAAATATCAGAGCCAATCAAAATCAACCACCTTGAGGTGCTCCTTTTTGGATCATAATGGTCATCAAATAAGCATACATGAAGGCAGTGCCAGACATCATCCATCCACCCTTCCACCAACCCTTGCTCCCTTTTCAGAAAACGCCATTCGTAAAATCAATAACCTGAACCTTCTGGACTACATCTCCCAACCCCCCCACAAAATCCAAATGCGCCGGGTCCTTATTGACATAATAATCCCGATCCTCGACATTTTCAAACTCGACGACAAACGCGTGTGTGATACCGTCCTATGGGCATTTGTTAGCCGTCAGGTGGTCTGAAAGCATCCTTTATACATGCATGGCCCATGTAGACCATCAAGCAACTAGCCCCTGCTGACAACCTTACCTGTAACCCCTCAGGTGAATTATCCCTCCCCCCAATCGAAGTCTTAAGGTATGGTTTTTGATCTGTCGGATGGATACAAATATCCTTCAAAGCGAGCATGCGATCGCAGACCTATCCCCGATTGAACGAGCCAATTTTTCAGTTAATACAAACAACATATTTAAATTACTTGGTATATGGAACATCAGGCAACCGAACAGTGTCATATCCATACATCTTTAATTGCATCAGCGCTTGCGCTGGCTTTGAATTGGAATAGGACAATGTGCGTGACGCCCATTTTTTTTCTCTGTAGAATGCCAATTGGAAACTGCGAAGGTCGAGGTGCGGGGTTAGGGAGGTAAGTAGAAGTGCTATTATTGTAAAAAGGCGGAGAAGAGATGTGGTTACGCGGGGTTTTTATATAGTACTATTTGTGGTGAAAGTGCATGATTAGAAGGGGGTTTGAGCCCGAAAGCAATCGATGAGGAGTGGGAGAGTGGGGATCTGGGGGCAGAAGTGGGGGAGGATTTGTGTGGCATTTCTCAACAAAAAGTTGATCAACGGAGTACATGTTGCTTGATTCAACATGTTAGGAGAAATTAACTCTATTTATCTGCTATTTAATGAGTGGCGGGTTACTCTCTGTGTCCGTTTGTTTGAAATGGGTGATGTGCGCCAGATGAAATGAACATATCCCCCCAACGGCCACCAGAGAAGAAAAAAAATCTATCCGATGCATCTAATCAGTTACCTCCTTGAACCACAAATCCTCCTTCAAGTACAAAAAATCAATAAAACGACAAGATGCTATCCCTACCCCGTATGAATCAATGGATCCGACACAACCCATCTTCATCCCAATCCTCACTCCCAACTCCACGGCGAGTAATGAAAAGACCACTTGGATCCCATTTCTGCTTAAACTCGTACAGTCGCTGATAATTATCACCCCAAAAAGATTCCTGGAAATCCGCCTCATACGAATCAGCCTCATTGAGATAGGCACCCATATCAGGCTCCAATGCTTTGAGCAATGGAAGCTCGACGTTCGTGATCTTCTCATGAATTTTCTTTTGCTCCTCGAACGACGTGTTGGAAGGCCAACTATGGCCAAAAGTGATATGCGAGAGCGTCTTTCTCCACGCGGGATTGAGCGCGCTGTCAACTTTTCCGCCATTTTTGGCGACTTGGCCGCCGGCAACAAGATGGCCGGTAATAACGGCTCCAGGGTCAAAGTCAAGCTTTGACAGGGCTTCAGATAATTTGGCGGGTCCGTCTGGGGAAGCAAGGAAGTCGTGGGATATCAATCTGGATCCAATTGCAACGATGCCACCCGTGTCGTCAGACTGGCCTTCCGGCATGAGTTCAGCGAGAACTAGTTTGGCTTTTGGGGAGAATATCGAGGAGTAGGATATTGTAACGTTATCCATTTTCTTGACGGCCTCAATCAACGGGTTGAAGAGCTTGTCAACAGCCTTCTGGTCGGACTGGTCGATAAACATTATGGCGGCGGTGAGGGCAGATATCTCACCGAATTCGGGGAGGGGAACGCTGGGAACCGCGAAGTAATATCCGGATGCGCCAGCTTCACTAAGTTCAGGCAGGTGCTTGTGGAACTTTTCTATTGCACCCCAATACCCATCACTGTTGTCCAAGTTGGTAGTAATATTGATGCTCGACAATACCACGGGTGGATCCGGGAAAGTTCGAATCGTGACGCTGGCAACCACCCCAAATGTGCCTCCACCTCCACCCCTCAGAGCCCAGAAAAGGTCCGCGTGTTGATATTCATTTGCTGTGACAAGCTCACCCTATACATCATTGGTTATTCATTGCCCGCGCCTTGTGGTATCAAAAGCAAACTTAGACATGTTAGACATACCTTTGGAGTGATGACCTGAAATTCAAGAGCGTTATCTGCCGCCATTCCCTTCCAATGTCCCAGGGGTGAGTGACCGCCACCTTGGATATATCCACCTGGAGCAGCCACTGTATGGGATACTCCGGCAACAGCAATAACATCTTCAGCAGCCAAAGCCTTGTATAGTTCCTGCAGCACTACCCCTGCACCAAGAGTAACAGCAGACCCTTGGCTGCCCTTTTTGCATCCCTTTGGAACGAAGTCGTCTGTAAATGTAATATCTTTCATCCTGTAGGTTGAAATTTGCAGTGATTCCGGCGCAGTAGACCGACCGAGGAAGCAATGCCCGGCCCCCTTGACCGCGAGTCGAAGATTATGTTTCCGTGCAAACCGGACAGCCTCCTGGATCTGTTGCGGCGACTCGACCATCGCAGAATAGAGTGATATCCGGCCTTGTCCACACGGAACGCTTTGGGGGGTGTCAACATAACAGCTTTCATTGTGAGACGGCCAAGCCTCCCAATTCGTCCATTGTACGGCTCCCGGTTGCTCTGCTCTCCAGAAAGAATTTCCTGTGACGTTTTTCACTTCGGCGCAGGCGTCGGCATCGAACGTAGGATCATGACAGACATTTGCCACGGGTCTAACAGCGGCGAGGTTGCCTTGAATAGAATGATTCAAGGCCTTCCACTGGTCAGGCGAAGGCCAACAGGAGTCGTTTGGCGTGCAACGGCAGCGGGGATGCCCATGGGAGAAAGCCGCAGGGAGTCCAGCGACCAGAAAAGTAGCCGCGACTCTCAGCAAGCCCTTCATCTCGATAGATGGACGTTGAAAGGAATAACACGAAATCAAAAAAATCAAGAAGAAAGAAACGAATATTTTGAGGAATGGGAAGCGGAATCTGAAAACCATACTCGTACTCGATTGAAAGCCGACGCTTCCTAGCCAGATATATAGCCAGCATCGACTCTCATGATGGAATGATGATTGTCCCGTTGCTGAATTCAGGGCCAGCCTCGTTGGATATGGATACGAACGGGCAATTTAGCTGAACCCACCTGTCAGTACGGCAATTTTCCCCGAATTGGACATAAGAATGTCCAAGCAATGGCAAGCATTTGCTAGCAAGTGATCAATGTGCTTTTAGTGTGTGGCTGTTCCCAGCTAACCAGCCTCCTGTCCCCTGTTGATAGGCTAGTGAAAGGGTTGAATTGAGCCTTGCAGTTGTAGCGTGAAGCTGTTCAAGGCTGCGGGCTCCAAAAGCGAACCTTGGAAATAATCTGGCTGCCTGGAAGAAGAATCGCAGATACGAGCCCCTATCCCGAACTATCCATAGCAAGATGTAACAAAGTTGGCTGAATATATCGCGCTAATCTGTTGCCCTAAACCTCAGCAATCTGCTCGGATCCCGCCCGCCCCGGGCCATCTTGATTTCTTGAGCCTTGGCTCCTTTTCGATGCCATTTTAAGCGCATTTCTTTCACGGACATTTCCAGCAATTGATATGACCAGGATGAGATGGCGAATGACTGGGACAAAAAAACCACTAAGTTGAAAAAACATAGCATACTGAGGTTAGTATCTACTTCCTGCTTGGGCCTGCATGCTCAAAGATTTTGAATCTTCCATCTCAACTTTTAATTACTTTTCTTTCCTGATTTCTTCTTTCCTGTTCTTGGTATGGAAACTTCTGGTTTGTCTCAGATGATACAAACTTAGACCTACAGATCTCCAGGTCCGGTGAGGTACGTCATAACGATGGTTGTTGGGTGACGTAGCCAATTCACAGTCTATATATTTCCCGGCAGTGCCGGTCTCATTGAAATTTGATGGTGACTGGTGGACGCCAGCTAGAACTTCTGCTGATCCTTGTGCCTTTGGACTGTGATGACTTACTGTGTCAATACACCACCCAGCCTGAATTAGGATATTGGGAGGTGTTGCGATAAAATAGTATACTCTGTTCTGAGTCCCGAAACGTGCTGAATAATGGGGGATTTGCAGACTCTCCGCGCATTGATGAATTTGTAGAGATGATGGAGAGAACCCCCCCTTGGTTTTCTGCTTTTGCTTTCTTTTGACCTAATCGCTGGCCTTGTGTTTTGGCAGACTGAAGAATTTCAAATCAGCCGCAGCTGCAGTTGAGATTCCAAAATACCCTTTTTAAAAAGATGATAGAGATCGGCTTCCCATTTACGAGGTCCAGCGTCAAATGCGAATAAAGAGAGAGTCTCGGCGGAAGCCCTTGCAGCGGAACATTTCTACTTGATGACTATAAAAAAGACAGGGGAAGAAGACGATCCCCATCGTGCCTCGTCCCATGGACGCCCTACTCCCTGGCGTCGATATTGCATACACTCTGTCAGGCTTCAGCTTCATATAGCGGGACTGGGATTGATCCTTATAAGTCTGCTCCGTCCGGCTATTGGACATCCATCGCCCTATCACAGAGACACGCGACAGTTACTACCCGCGCTACACTACCTGAAGCATCTCGTCCTACGTACGCTCTCCTGGGCGAGAACATCAACTTCAAAGAACAACAATGCAGGACCAGGATTCAGGTGGGATATACACGCATATCACCTTATTAATTCCGGTTTGATATCATCATAAATACAGATATTCAAAGAAGAGCCTGGCATAGCTCGGCATCCAAAGATTTTCTTAAGGAACCGCGAGTGGGCGAGGCTAATATTAGGTTCCCACCCGAGCCTCCTTTATAGTTCCCGAGAAGATAATCAACAACACGCCAGTTTCCATCTCTTGCTAACAATTAACTGGATGGCTGCAGACAGATGCAGCACGCCAATAATGATTGACGTCCGCTCCGCTCAGTTGCAAATCAATCCCTCAAACCGGATGAAATTCACGCTTGCGACAGAAGCCCTTCTCACATTTGTTGTTATAGCAGCAATCCTCGTCCTTCTCACAAGCCATTAGATCCTCCTTGCAATTTGGCCACTTGGGGTCGGTGGGCCGGCACTTGGTGGCAGCACAGTATTGAGAGCAGCAAGGTAAGTCGATCCCACCGCCAGACGTACAACCCTCTGGATAGTAGGTGTGTTAGTGTCTGCTAATCGTACTGTGGAAGCAAGTTCCGAAAATACTCACGGTAGACATATGCACAGGTTGGAGTCGGGGCGCAAGTGGCGGTAGTAGTTGTTGTTGCGGGAATCGTGCGGGTAATAGTCATGCAGGTCTCCGTCAGGACGCAGGCATCAGCAGTACCGCATCCCTTATCATATTGGGCACCTATTAAGGGGTAAGGATGTCAGATTGTATTGACAGGATCCTAATGTCCACCGCCAAAAGGGGGTAATATTCAGTATTCTCCATGACACGCCAAAAAACATGTTTCCAAAGTCATCCCGGCAATAAAGGAGAAGACATACTTGCAAGAGCAAGATTGAACAGAAGAAAAGCGAGTGGCTTTGCAAAATGCATGATGATGGTGTCATATATCAAAGTTATCGAATGATATCGATGTGTCCCGAAAAAAATATAAATTGAGAAAAATAGGCACAGGAATTCGAAGAGAGATACTTTTCTTGAAAGGTCCAGGAAGAGCACACCGCTCCTACTTATGTATGTGCCACCCCTTAATAACCAGGCATATGATGTCAATCTCGTATATATGTTTCACTTTCGCAAGCAAGCAATGGCTCCCGTAAATACGAGTGAACTTTAACGTCACAAACCATTCGTGCACATCATTTGTGTCCTCGCCCAATGGGCATCCAAAAAAAGAAATGAATTGAGAGGATTAAAAACGTGTTGCCAATCAGATAGGTTAGTCCACTAGACCTAGGCTCTTCCTAGAGTAACTCTTCCTGGAGAAAGATGTCACTCCTAGGATGAGAATGTCTGGACGTGGCGGTGCCTCGGTGGCGGCGAGCTTCTATTTCCCCATTTCTGGCTGGAAGTTTGAGCTTAGGTTTCATGCATTTTCAATAAAGTCAAATGGGCACAGACGGGGAACCAATATTAAGTTAGCTGGCATTATGAAAATTCGGGGGGTGGGGTATCGCATCTCTTGTTCAGCACGCAGAGACATCTCGGCTCGAAACTTGAAGTGAGAATGGCGGTTGATGGTTCTCATATGAATACTCGTCCAGGAGTTGTTCAACTAGGGCTTGAACTCTAGGCATTTAAACTTTGGTCGTGTTTAATAATAGCCGTCAGGAAAGTTCATAAGGTTGGTTTATTAATAGATACACCCGATAACCTTGGGAGACTTGGAAGTTGAAACCTTGAAGTCTATCTAGCTGGATAACTACATCACGTGGTATAAAAAGCTGTTCGCACAACCGCATGTACTACAAGACATGAGCACGAGATATATCGGGCTCTGTGGTACTAGGTACCACTATTGCTATCCTACTATTCCTTCTTCTCCACCTCCTGCGCATGGCAAACATCTCTGACAGCACTGTTGTCGTACAGATTTACCTCCGCCACCTCGTCGTCAAAAAGTCTATTTATTTCTTCAAGTGAGAGGCCTTTGGTTTCTGGATAATACCAGAATGTCGGAATGATGAATAGGGATATGCCAATCAGGAAGACGAGGTAAAATCTAATATGTGGGCGGGGAAGGTGAGATTGTCAGAATGCCAAATCTCTAAAGCCTGTGGGGAGAAGAACCGGAGCCGCCGAGAAAAAAAGAGTTAAATGGGAGAAGAGACGGGAGAAACTTACTTCCACTCGATATTGGCAAAGGCCGTCGGTCCACTCTCAAGGTATATGAGCAGGGATAAGAAATATCCAGATATCGAGGCCGCCATGCCTTTGGCACGAATGTGCGTTGGGAATATCTCTCCAACATACACACTACCAGAACGTCAGTACCCAAGGACAAGACGGGAAAAAAGGGCACATGAAACGAGCGAAATGGACCGCAGAAAGCGTGGACGGGACAGAGACTGACTATGAAGTGGCGTCGACATTGAAACTGAAAAAGAATATATGGACGAAGAGAAATGCGACGCTGGCGATGGCCGCCTGTCGTGATCCTGTCTGCTGATAGTTGCTCAAAGCAATACATTCTCCTATCAGAGCCACGAGATCACCTATCCAGCCGATCTGGAGAGCTCGTACGCGTCCAATGCGATCTAGAGCCAGGGCATTGAAACAGTTCCCGACCAACGCCAGGGTGATCCAACATGAGGCTATGAGCAGCTGTTTGGACGTATCGAAGCCCAACGAGCCGTACAGCAGCGGCCCATAATCTATGTTTTAGACGCGGGTATCAGCATCCTTGGCTCGTGGCATCTGAGAGGAATATATTCTAGGAAATACGAGATTTAGGAAGGATACGCACTATTGATGACCGTCGTACCAGTGGTCTGTGACGCAAACATTACCATGAATCCAATAATCAACCGTTTGCGGTACGACTTCTTAACAAACATCTCCTTCCAGGAAACCTCATTTTTCTTATCGATCTCAAACTGCTGCTTGATTTGCTGGTATTCCCTATACGCGAATACGTCATCTGGATCTGTCTCGTCACGATGGAGTCGTTCCACGATCTTCAATGCTTCGTCGGGCCGTCCCTTGGATATCACTGCCATAGAGTTGCCGTGTCAGCCTGAAATGCAACAAAACGAGATCGAACACAGTATGCATTCCCACGAAGTTAACTTACGCCACCGCGGAGACTCGGGCAAAAATAGAACGCCCACAGATAAAATCAATGGTGGAAATGCTTGTATAGCAAGCGGAATGCGCCACTGTGTTCCATTCGCATTGACAAAATAGAATCCAAACCCAACCCAACTCGACGAACAATAGCCAACCGTGATCAAAACGCCGTGTAAACCGACCATCATCCCCCGCGAATGCGGAGGAGATATCTCGGTTTGATACAGCGGGATCAGAACCAATATCATGCCTAGAAACAAAGTCAAATCAGATTATCTCAAGCAGAGCAAATGGGATTAAATATTCTCAAGGACGCACCAACACCAAACCCCGAAATAAACCTAACGAATATAAACATCCCAATATCAACAGAGCCAGCCTGCAACGCACCGCCAATAGTGGCAGTCACACAGGCGCCGAAGATCGTCTTCTTCCGTCCGAATCTCTCTGCCAGCCAGGACGACAGAAGTGCCCCGAAGAACCCACCGGCGGTATACAACCCGTTCATGGCGCCTTGGATGGCAGCCGTGTTGGATCGCTTGTCCATGTTGAAATACGATCTGAGAATATTGCGTCAGTATGGAAGATAGAGCGCAATTCCATGCTTTAGTAGGTATAAACAACAAGATCATGATATATCACACATCCAATCAATTGAATGGAGAGTAGTAGGAACATGAGGCATCACATACATGAACGACGGCTGTGCCAGCGTCGTTGAGATGATACTGGCCGCATATCCAAATGCCAAAGAGCCCAAGGCCACAAAGGCCACAACGGCCACGTTGTATGGGTTTCGCGAGCCTCTATGTCCCATTTTTTGTCCTTGGGGCATTTAATAGCTTGACTGTGTCTGTTCAATGAACTCTGACATTTTCGTTGTCGAATCGATCGAGATATATCAACAAAGATTACCCATAGCCGTGATATGCAATTGTCATAGCCGATGCCCCAGTATATCCTCCCTAATCCAGCTAACTAGTTGGTTAGCTGTCCAGCTATTGTGTAGCTAAGTATCAATGCTCCTTCGCCTAACCTTCCTCCCCCGCAAAAGCTTGTTAAGCTGGGCAACAAGGAAAATCCTGGGGGCTTTTTGATGTTTATTAGTTGGACGCTGAGGTTAATGTCCTTGTGCAATCCGAGGTAATCTCTATATAATCCCATCAGTACGGACAACACACACTATCGATCTTGAACTCCTGTCAGGTTCTCCTATACTATACCAACACACCCCTCGCCCCTCCTGTGGACGAACTTCTAATACGAGGCAAAGGCCCACAGGAGGGATACCCGAGGGGGTGGATCAGGGCTTTTAACTAAGGGAATCCTTGGGACCTGTCAGCTCAAGTTCTACGCTTCCTTGGAGTCCCTCAATTAACGTTCATATTTGTCCCTAGGCCCCAGGACAAGGCCAATATCACAGTGTCGATAACCGATATACTACCGCAATGGTTGAAAGCTTCTGGTAGGCAGTCATTGGTGCTCGGTATTTCGCCCTCAGCCGATGTTTCCAAAGTTTTGCATAACCGAGCGTGACGTAGGCGTGGAACGAGGGGCATTTGGTAGAAATCTATTCTGATCGCGCGAGGAGTCTCGAGTCTGGGAGGTATATTAGCGTTCGATGAGGAAAGGGGAACAAGTCTACGTAGACCAAGCTGAAAGCGATATCGCCGTTATCTCTAAACTATTCATAAACAAGTTAAAATAAATATCCCATGAAACAAACATCAAAATGCCCAAACACCCAAATTTTCCATCTTCCTCCATACAATAATCAAGCAAACACGAGGAAAGGAGGAAGAAAAGGGAATACCAATTCATCCTAAAAATGGCATCACAGAAGTCGAAATAGAAAAACTCAAACGCCCTGCTGCTGTATATTTAAAAATCACAAAAAAAGCCCTCTTTAGACCATCTAGGAGGAAAACTCTCTGCCGCCTCCAGGCCTAGGATGAAATTCCCCATCCAACCAACGCCTTCATTCATTAAGATAATAAAACCTGTTTTGAATTCAAGCAACATCCATTCGCCCTTCAGCCTCCATCAGCGGCTTCCCCCTCCTATCCAAATCCCCGATTCCGGAATCAGCAATATCTTCATCCTCCTCCTCAGCCTCCTTATCTTCAATAAACGGGCTCTCCAACTTCGTCTTCCGCAGCCGCACCTTCATCTCATCCCGTTTCCGATCCTGCCATCTCGCAAGCGCCGCGCTGGCGTGGACGCGGAAGCCAAACACGCGGGGTTCATGGCGACGTTGGGACTTTTCGGGGAGCAGGCCTGGGTAGACCTGGAAGAGGATGTTGTGGAAGGAGGAGCCGAAGTAGGCACCGTCTATCGCGGCGTGGCGAGAGGATTTGGGATTGTAGATGTCTTCACATTTGGCGCAGTAGAGTTTGACGGATTTTACGCCTGGGATGTCGGAGAGGCCCATGGGGAGGAGCGGGTGTTGGTCACAGAGGACACGGGGGCATTTGCCAAAGTCGGCTTTTTTGTATTTCTCCAGCTATGTTCCTATTGTTAGCCCTTCGTTGCTTAGTTTCTTATGGGGAGTGAATTACCATCTTCGCTAATCCCCTAGTCGTGACAATGTACCGGGCATGCACCAGCCCGTATAGATGCCGTGCCGATTTCTCGATTTGCTCTCTCAGATCATCATCCGCATCGAGGTCAAAAACATCCGTTACCAGATCGAGCGCATATTGGTAGTACTGGACCTCCGTGTTCAGGCCCGTAAGATTGAATCGATCAGTAAGGTATTCCTCATCGATCTCGCAGAAGTACTCGTTTCCTCGGGAAGAAATAAACTATGGTTTCAAAAACGATAATGGTTAGTCAAATCCAGAGCAATCAAACGTCGGATTGTATATCCTTCCCCCATTCCCCAGATCTTGCTTGTTTGCTATCGTCAGGGAGAATCGTCCTCGTAGCACGCGCGCAAAGACTGCTCGGGTCCTATATTCACAACCCAACCGTATCCCCATATCCACTGTTCCACCCAGCGCACATTGGCGGGGGAATAATCTCCGTCATAAACCCATCCATCATCTCAATAGTCTTTGCCCCACCAATCTTCCCCCGAAACTCTTCAAAATCTTTCAAACACAAGCGAATCCCCCCTTCTACCATTGACCCTGGATATCCCTCGAGGAACAGCAATCGACAAACCAACCCAACCACCACCCCTCCAACAAGCGTTCCACCGCGCCCCCCACCAGGTAACATAACAAGAAAATAGCGCCATGCCGCAGAAAACTCCGTAGCAAACGGGGGATTTGAACTCACCCAGTCTCTCCAATAACTTGTATAATCGCTTTCAGTCTCGCTATTAAAATCCTCCATATTTCCCTTCTCGTTCGCCCTTTTCCAGATTGGGGCGTCTGCGGTATGAACTGACGGATGCTACCCTAGGGGTCTATAGCCCAGTAGTATCGTTGAGGGGTTGACTGGTTGGTTGGTTGGTGTCGCGCGGTTGGGATTTTTGTGGTTTTCTTATTTGGTGGTGGCTTTTCGAGCCTCTGCAGAGATGGCTTGTGTGTCGCGAAGGGCCGGAAGGGGTGCGCGCTGGTGATCTAAATGCCGGCTCAGGGAATGCGATATAAATGGGCGGAAACGCAGGACGGGTCTGGTGTTGTTCAAGGGGTTTGGTGGGATCTGGTGTGGGAAGCTGGGATCGAACTGATATGATGAAGATCCATGTCTGAGGGATTGGGGCGGGGCAGTTTATCACCACGCACCTGGTGGTTATGCACACCGCACAGCCCAGAATATTCAACATGGCATTTGGATTCTACGCAAGATGGAAATTGAATACGACTAGGGATTAGATAGTCTGGGTATACTATTGCATTGTAAAATTGGCATAGATCGTAAATACAGGTATAGAGGCTCTAGAATCAGCCCCAAATGCCGACTATTGTCAAGGGGAATATATACATAGAGAGGAGAGGGTCAGTCTTGAAAACACAAACGCCGTAAAAACTTGCAAATCAAACACAAAAGAAAGCTGTCGTCGAGACTAAGATGAGCGTTTCGCTCGATCGCACTCTTCGATAAACCGGTAAATCCCTTGGAAACTTCCGTGGTTGGATGGTGGACGGCAGGGTCTGATCTCCGTCATGTCGGGGAAAAAAGCTCGATCACCCAATTCACTAATGTCCATACTAGAATAGCCTGAAGGCGATGGTGAATGAGCCCACGGGTTTTGCTCGTCACTTCCCACAAAATGGTAATCCTGGCCAGTGGTAAGAGGCGAAGGTTCGATTTCCTCGGATGACATCATATGGCGCCAGTTCAGCATGTCTGAGGATGAATGCTCACGTCCGCCAATAGAAAACAATTGAGACTCCGAATCCACATAGCTTGGAGCAAACGGGAATAAAAGCGCCATTTCCGTGCCATTCTGTGCTTCGAAATCTTCGTCCTGACGGATCACGCCTCTTTGCAGTCCAACTTCGTTGCATAGCCGCTCAACCGATTCCGCATCGCAGCCAGGGAATCGTACACGTAGCGTGGATTGATCGTGAAGTGATAGCGGCAAGTCACCAAGAGTTGAAAGCCGTTTCAGGTCGTTCAAAATTGCAGCGAAATCTTTCAACGCACGAGCGAAATCAACAGAGAGGAAGTCCATAATGTTATCGCTATTCAATGTTATAGCTTGAGGAGCATCGGTAACAGTTGATTTTTCCTGTGACGAAAAGCGGGCGAACGCGGTTATCGTGGGAGAGAGGCTAAAGTCAATATAAGATCCAGGAGTGTTGCGCGGGATGGCCTGCATTTTGCGACCCGTCTCCTCCTGCAAAGTAGTGACGGCTCGATACTGTTTGCGCCCCGTTTTTGGGTCTACTCCATCAAATCTGACCCTCTGCCCAGAGAGCCAAAAGGCACGAACCCCGGCAGACACATTTTGGACAACTTGAGCGGGGGTTGCTGGGCCGTTTGAGAAATATCTTGCACCGCCAAGACGGCCGGCACCAAGGGCATATCCGCCTGCTGTTCGGCAAAATGCTCCACCCGTGAGATTAGGGCGCAATGTCGATGCAAAGGGCGATCTGGTGGTTATACGACTGACAGCAGCACCGATCTTGGAGGTTCGGAGGGTGTTAGAAGTGACGCGGAAAGAGGATCGAGCGGTAGTGAAGTAACGGCTCTGGCTCTGTCGAATAGCAGCAATGCGATTAATAGGTTGACGCTGTGATACTCGGGCGTATATTGGTTGGTATGCAAGCCGGGTTGGCTCGGCTTCGACTCTGGCCTTGTTGACGGCTCTGGCGGCCTTCTCGAAGGCGAATCTGCGCTGGCTGTTAGCAAGTGACCATCAGCACGACAATGGTAACACTCAAGACCTACCTAGCAGCCCGCCAAAACTTTGGCAGCAGTTGATGGCCGCTTGACGGGGCCATGGCTGCTGTTCCTCTCGGGGTTCAGGGGGTTGAGGGGAGGTTGGAAGCGGAGAAGGGCAGCCTGACGGGTTGATGACTGATGTAATGGCTAGTGGCTGTGGCTGACTCAGCATGTGGCGGTGCAGTCTGTTTTCGGATTAACTATTCTCCGTCCTTGGTTCCAACCAACCCTCGCCAGAGCTCCATGAGTTGAATACAACTCGACGACATCTTGAACCGCTTTAAGACTGCTCCCGATGGAATAAATATTCATTGCAGTACCTTCATTCCCCAGTTACCATTCTATGCATGCCGAGGTGACATGTCGTCCGGATTCGTCAGCGCAGGCACCACCCAAGACCCTCCTAAAAGAGACGAGGAGTGGTTGAAGGCACAACAGGAGCTCGAAGCAGAGCGGAAACGAAAGGCGGAGGAGGCGAAACAGGACGGCGGGAAAAGTCTCTATGAAATTCTGCAGCAGAACAAAGGTCAGCAATGTCGCTTTTATGCAATCAATTTGGTGCCGTATCTACGCGTCCCAGAACGGAGCCCCGAATGGAGGATATTCACGCAGCTCGCTAACTCTACGTTTTGAGACCAACAGCGGCCAAGCAAGATGCGTTCGAGGAGTCCATAAAACTCAAAAACCAATTCCGATCACTGGACGAAGATGAAGTTGAATTTCTGGACTCGGTGCTGGAATCAACACGCGCCCAGGAGGCCGCTCTGAAACGGGAAACCATGGAGCAACTTGAGGTCTTCCATCGACAGCGCCAGCAGATGGACAAAGCCTTCATAGCAGGAACAGATATTCCGGGTCCGGCAGATTCAAACGGTACCAAGGCTGGTTCGCCTCCAGACGAAGAACAATGGGTCACCAGCGGCCGGAAAAGGAGAAGAGGGAAGGATAAGGAAGCTTTTCCTGGTGTGAAGCTGAGGAAAAGCTCCTCGACAGACGTTAAGTCGTCTACCATTAGCAAAGCATCATCCGATACTGCTTCGCGGCCGGCGCAGTCATCTCCCGAACCAGAAAAGGACGCTAAAATAGTGGAAAAGGTCGAGACTAAGCACGCCACTGAGACCTCCGTCGAGCAAACAAAACCTCAAATTCCAGCTGCAGCTCCCACTTCATCTGCCCTGGGGCTAGGTGCCTACAGTTCGGATGATGATTGATAACCCTTCGCATTGTCTGGAATCCTTTCCTTCGACACCTGCCACCATACGGGATCGAGGACCTTCGATCCGCAGCTGTGATTTCGCGCGTTTTACAAGTATATTTTGCAGGACCACTCAAAGGTGGGAACCCGACTACGACAATGACGCACCATTCATGCTGCTGTTGTGTAGTGCACTGCCTCTTGACAACTAGCCATAAAACAGAATTGGGCTGCCTCGACAATCCTGGTTTGCCTTGAGGACTGTGGCCATATCTCCCAACACGTACGACTTGGAATCATGCACTAAGTGGTTTGATGAACTGTTTACCATTCACTATATAATTCAGAAAGAGATACAGCTCATATAAGCTGCCTGGCAGTTAAGTGCAGCTCGGTGCCTCATACAACGTCCCCCATACTTCCAACAGCCATCTACATATACATACACCTCAACCACCACTGTACAAAATCATCCACGACTTTACACGGAAGTTTGCCTCTTGATCTCCTGCTCCTCCACCTTCCTCTCGAGTTCAGTTTCCGCGAAATCCTCCTTCTTCATCCCAGGTACAAACCAAGGTGCATTGGTGAACAGATGATTCATCTCCTCCAATGGTCTTCTGGCTGTTTCCGGCAACAATGCCCAGAAGAACACCGCGTTGGTGAAGTTGCAGATTATGAAAATGAAATAGAAGCGGTACCGAATATTCGTCATGGCGATTGGCGTGATCTGGCCGATCATAGTGTTGAATGCGAACGATATCATGGTTGCAATAGAGACACCCTTGGATCGGGTGCGGGTATCGAACACCTCGGCGGGGATAATCCATGACAACGGTCCACAGGTGGCCGAGAACGAAAAGTTGTATAGCCAAGTCATGATAATGAAACCCCAATGCGCGCCACTGTTGGCGCTTACTCCCGGTGGGAATTTGGCAAGAAGTATACATGCGACAATGAAGGTGACCATGTTGCCAAGGTTGCCAAGGATCAACGGCCACCTACGTCCGAATTTATCGATGAACAGAATGCAGAGGAACTGCGCGATCAGGGCGATGATGGAGTTGATAGCTTGGTACTTGAGGGTGTCCGCTCCCTTGATTCCCATCTGGCCATAGATAGTGACGGAATAATATCTGAAAAAGATCATGTCATATTAGCTTCCGTTCAAATACACACGACATACATCCGTCTGTCTTCAGCCGAATCGGGGCATTCATACTGTATAGCAGATACACCGGTCATTTGGATAGAGGCCTGCAACGCGCACGTCAAGAAGAGCCGGCGGAAGGAAGAACGCGACCTGAACAGTTCAACGTAGGACTTGGCCTCGTGCTCGTGCTCGTAGGTGATGGTCTCCTGGATCTGGCTATACTCTGCCCGAACCCAGGGGTCATTCTCGTCGCCGTGTGCGTGCAGCCTAGCGAGGACCTTGAGTCCTTCCGCCTCGCGCCCATGGTCGATGAGCCAACGTGGCGACTGTGTGACCTGTTAGCTTAGGAGTTCCTAAATATAATTCGAGGCAAGGAGGCGGGATCAATGGTTTTCCCATGGTCCTGTCTTTTCGCGCCCTGAATGACTGTATTCTACATACCTCTGGGAAAAGCATAATCAAAGCGCCCAGAATCACGGCGGGGACGACTTGTAGACCCAATGACACACGCCATTGAGCATTATCAGTATGCGAAAAGCCGACGTATGTTCCATAACTGATCCATGAGGCGCAAAGAGAGCCAACTCCTAGCATGAACTGCTGCAGGGCGGTGACACGGCCACGGATGCTGGGATGGCAAAGCTCAGCTTGGTAAAGAGGAACGATCATGACCAGGAAGCCAACACTGCGGAGACGTCCTCTTAGTATTCTTCTGTCCGAAAAAAAACTCTTCATGAAGTTCAATCCCCCCATACATACCCAAGACCAGCCAGAAATCTGCCGCTCCATAAATATGCTATATTTGCAGCAGCCGTTTGCAGAGCACCGCCGACACAGAAGATTACAGATCCAATGGTAATGGTGTATCTTCGCCCAAGGTAGTCACCGCTAGGTCCAGCGAAGGCGGCTCCGAAGAAGGCTCCGGTGGTGAACATAGACACCACCAATCCACTGATGAGAGAAATAGTTAGTCTATGCAATCCCTTGGCTAGACATTCGTGGGCCTCGAACCTTTCTGTGTCATTTGCGGCAAACTTTGCTATGAACGATTCACTGGCAATAACCTCTGCGATGACACCGAGATCGTCTTTGATAGAAACAGGAGTCAGATTTCGGCGCAATGTTCAATTGATCAGGGGGTTTGTTCGACGGAAGGAAAGCCATACATCCAAAAAGGAAAGATCCAAGCGAGGCGAACACTCCAACCAGGAACTATTTTACAGTCAGTTTCCATTCCTTGGTTTCAAAAGCTATGGGGGCATGTTGCAGGTCGCTCACCTGGTACCACTTTGGAGGGAGACTCATGGTTGCGGTAGGGTCAAATTCTCCCTATGGACTGTGGAATCCCGACGATTGAAGCTCAACGAAGGGACCTTGAGATTTGGAGAAAGAAAAAAAAACTGGGGCTCAATGACAGCGGCAGGCTGGGGATATTTAAGAGAGAGAGGGAGTCGACAGCAGGACCCTGCAAAGTGGAGCTTGATTGTATTCAGACAAATCATTGACGCCCTCGTCGCCAATTTCACCAATATCCCCCCCGCCTTTTCATCCCTGGGGATCAAGCTCCCTCTCTTAGATCCCGTAGTCCAGAACTCCGGGGGTAAATCGGATGCCAACAGACCAATAATTCCCCCGCTTTGGCGATCTGGCCCCGGACCACACCACACATAGAGGTTAGGATCCATTCATCGCTAGCGTGAGACGTGTTTTATATCGCTTAGTGCTCTCCCGGGCTCTGTGCCGAATTTTTTTGTGGCCAGAGGAGAAATTATCATGGCTTGAATGCCGGACTGCCTCACCGTTGTGACAGGGGCTTGAAGCGTTGTGGGGGAACTTCCGCCCCGTGGATGCCGGAGACGATGTCAACATTATCATTGGCGGAAGTTGGCAGATTCTCCACGAATTCCAGACCATGCCTTGGAGCTAAACAGCCTAGCGCAAGGGAGAAATCGTTAAAGCTGTTAGGGCCGGCAAGTCCGGGGCGCGACGCGGGACAAAATCGTCGGGGTAAGTGCCGCGGACTACGGTGGTTGGTTCTCGGGGGAAGACGTCCCGATGCAAATATGGCCTCATGCCGGCTCTTATCCCTTGCGATGCCTCAACAATTTTTCCTTGTCGACAGGCCGAATTTTAAATATATCACCGTTCATTCCTGTGGCGTTTGCCAGATTGATTCAATAACCAGCAAAAATGACGACCTTCACAAAAATCGGTGACGATGGAATCCCAACCATTTCGATCCATCCTGAAAGACGGATCTCGAAGATAAACGACAATATCTATGCCGGATTCACAGAGTATGGCAACCCCTACGGTCTTGTCCCAAAAATCAAATTGTCTTTTCCTTCATACCTTGGCCAATCGTCGTTGACTTGTCTGCTTTACCACTAGGCATATGGGAAGATGTATCTACGGTGGTATCTACGACCCCGGCAATCCGCTTTCTGATGAGAACGGCTTCCGGAAGGATGTGCTCGAGGCCTTGAAGGAGCTTAATATTCCGACCGTTCGGTATCCCGGCGGTAACTTTGTTGCCACTTATCACTGGATTGATGGAGTCGGGCCGAGAGACCAAAGACCTTCTAGGTAAGACACTTCTGGTGTTCCTTCGATGAGTGCGGGGTAAAGAGGAATACACTCTATACTCCCATGTTTAGCCCACTAACGATATCAATGGCAACTGTAGGCCGGAGCTCGCCTGGGATGGAGTCGAAACTAACGAATTTGGAACCGACGAGTTCATGAAATGGTGCAAGGTCCTCGGAACGGAGCCTTACCTTGCGCTGAATATGGGAACGGGTGAGTTTAACTCCAGCAATCGAAGTAGGTGCCTCTTTAGGCTAACACGGATTAGGCACTTTGGATGAAGGTAGAGAGCCCCTATGATCTTACTCATAAAGCAGTCACTGAAACCAGGTCACAGCTATGGGATGGGTTGAATACTGTAATGGTACCGGAAATACATATTATGCCAATCTGCGACGGAAAAACGGGCACCCGGAACCATATAATGTGTGTTTAGCTTCCCTTGCTAGATATAATGCGTCACTAACCCAAAAAAGGTGAAATACTGGGCTCTTGGGAACGAAACTTGGGGTCCCTGGCAGGTCGAACAGTCCACTAAGGAGGCCTATG
This sequence comes from Emmonsiellopsis sp. PD_5, assembly GCA_032988985.1. Classification (NCBI taxonomy): domain Eukaryota; kingdom Fungi; phylum Ascomycota; class Eurotiomycetes; order Onygenales; family Ajellomycetaceae; genus Emmonsiellopsis; species Emmonsiellopsis sp. PD_5. Next base: position 20,369 of record JANTQI010000176.1, on the reverse strand, counting down.
CAGCCAAAGCCATTCAGTGGGCAAAGGGTAATTGTCCCTCCATTTACATCAATATGAGAGCCTTCTAGAACCAATTCCTAACATCGCCAATATAGCCCTCAAGCTTCTAGACCCAAGCATCATCCTAATTCTCTGCGGAGAAACCGGCGTTAGCTCCTGGGACTATTACACGTTATCCCGGTGCATCCTACCAGCAACCTCTCCTCTCACATTCTCCGCCAACACTCTCATTGACATGCACAGCATCCACATGTACACAGCCTCATCTGATCATAACAAAAATGCGACTGCACCACTGGCGGCTGAACGAGCCATTGAGGTAGCATCGTCCCTTATCGACCTCGCCATGATCGAGAACGGTGTGCCACCCGAACAAGCCAGGCCAACAATATGCTTTGATGAGTGGAATGTCTGGGACCCTCAGCGAGCTGTGGGAAGTGATGGAGCTGAGGAAAAATACACTCTCTCTGACGCGTTGGCCGTTGCCGTGTGGCTGAATGTCTTCATCAGGCAGAGCAAGGATGTCGGCATGGCTTGTATTGCACAGAGCGTCAATGTCATCTCGCCGTTGATGACCACGAAGGAAGGGATTATAAAACAGACGATATGGTGGCCGCTCTGGCTGTTTTCTCGGTTTATGAGGGGCTGGACTATCGGGTCTCACGTCTCTTGCGGTGCCTATGAGGGTGCGACGGAGCCCAAATGGCTACGGTCAGTCAAGGATACGCCTTGGTTGGATGTCAGTGCTACTCTGAGTGATGATGGCTGGGTGAACGTGGCGGTTGTCAATATTGATGAGCAAAAGGACTTCACCACCAAGTTTGAAGGGGCAGCTGGTAAGGCAGTCGAGGTGTATACCGTGACTGGCGATGATGTCAATGTCACCAACATGAAGGGTGAAGATAAGGTCGGCGTGCGGAATAGTGTGTGGGATGGTGAAGGACTGTATACATTCCCCAAGCACTCTTTGACTATGCTTAAGTGGAAGCTGCAGTAGCCTACCATCAGCCTACTGTTTGTGGACCCAGGACAGAGTTAGATAGAATATGAAGGAACAGTGCTTTGAGATAACAACTTGCATGCCGATATAATATCTCGTCAGATCATGTCTACCGATTATGCGCTGAAGAAATCCAAGTAAAGGCCAGGCCGTCTAACCGCCATTTATTGTTGCATTGTCGGGGCTAAATCGTAAAATCATACACGTAATGAATCTCAAAGCATCATGAATACAATATCAAATATAGCACACTTCCAAATCTCTCCGCGCACTCTCTCGCATTTTCCCCCGCCAAATCCGGTATTGACTTGGTCAGTTATCCTATTCAACCGTATCTAACATTCGTTACAGTTCCATCTTCGTTAACGTGGACGTTTAGCCTAGCAATAAGGCACAAGCCCGTGTAAGCCTTTAGCTAGAGTCATCAACAGCTGCTGACTAGACCCACCTATTTGGATTATAATCCATCGTCGTCATCATCCCCGGTTGAACCACGCGATGAACGGTGGGTAGATCCTTCTTAGCGAATGACTAGATATAGCAGATAGCCCTTAAATGTCAGCCCCAAACTAGCTTCCGCGTTGGCGGCAGACTGCGGGAGTCGTAGAAGCTTACCACAGTGTCCGAGACAGAGTCAGTGAGCTTCTTGCCAAGAAGCTTGGTCGACCAGTCGGCCTTTTCTTCGTTGCTGACGTTTGGCACGACAAGAGGCATTGTGGAGGGGTGTGCGGGGTATGTGTAAGAAGTTAGGTGATACTGTGTATCTATATCGACGCAGTTTGTGAGAGGTTCAATGTCAGCTCTTGGTTGGTGTTGTAAGCGGTAGCAGAAATGGGGAAATTGACTTCGTTGGAAGTTCTTTTATATCAAGAGAATTCTATCACTAAGCACCCTCAGGCAACCGAATTCACATAAACCTGAACCGCTCGCCAAAGTCTGGAGAAGCCCCGATGAAACGATGACGTTACAGCGGGACATGCAAACGGGGCAAACAGTGACGTCATGAAATTGTCGCCTTGGCAGTCAAACAGTGCAAACATAGATAGCTTATCTTAATTTAGCATATCACGTGCTAACCTTATTTGGACTACTGCTGAGTCATCTTGTTCCCACGTGACTGTCAACCTCAACTTCTCAGCCTCAGCCTCGATACGAGGGATCTCGTATTTCTCACGGCTGGCTTTCTCGATTGCGTCAAAGGTCGCACAGATTTCCTCCTCATCTCTGCCTTTTCGGAATGGATGGTTTCAAGGTTATGAACCTTTTGCACAGCTGTCCCCCAACTCCGGAATGGCGGAGTCATGGATGTGTGAGATTTATTAATCCTTCGCAATGGACGATCTTCCATACTCTGTCCTCACATTCTATTATTAGCAACCAAACAGCTGGCCATGCTGCGTAACAAACGGCATTCCGCCCCAAATCTAATCCCGCAAGTCAAACTGCTCACATTTTTTTGGGCAAGCGAAAGCGGGCAGCCTCTGAGATGGCCCCCCGCTGCTCCATGGTATTCCTGGGGCACTTTTGCGGTTTGATCGTTGCAGGTTTTGCTTGCTATTCGCAGTCCTCGCGGTTCCCTATTGGAGAGCAGCCAGCTTGGCACAGCAGTTCTCTTAAACATCCAGCAGTGACCAGCACCAACTAACGCAAGAACCGGCATCCTGCGCTCGTTCCCATTGATCCATTCAAGTTTGTTTTGCACAAAAATGCATGCAACGGTGAGTCGGGAACTCTGTGCATCCATGGAGAAAGCTCGGGACCATGAGACGGCACCCAATCGGCTGACTGCCAATAATTCTGCCCCTCGTAAGTTGAGAGGCTGTGTTGGCGAGAGAAAAATGTTGAAACATGCTCAGCTTCTCACAGGTTTGGAACAAACAATCCCAAACACACAAACTTGCCAACCGTTGAATCTTTTGGTACTTACATCCTTCCCCTCCTCCCACCACAGAAACCTCCTCCTCCCCTTTGGCGGAACACTCAACCCAGGAAGCTTTACAGGTGAATGAGGCTCTGGTGTGAAAGTGGTGCATTCTATTTATAAACACCCTGTGGGGTTATTCAGCCGCTTCCTCTCTGTTAGCCTCCTCTGTTGACCGCGCCCACAACGTGTATTGTTGAATGTGGAAGAAGCAGAGGTGAACGCAGTTTGGAAAGCCCTGTGTCTCTTTGATCCTCAACCTGATGTTGGGGCCGCTCCAATCGAGACTCCATATCCTATGTTGAATACAACATGCGGTTACCTACTGTCTATATACTGTCCATCTCAAGTTGGATTTGTTCACTTGGACTCTCCTCCGCAACCCATGTGGATTCCTCATTACCCACCTCGCCTCCCTGCCCAAGTGCCTTCACTTGGGAGGTAACCGTTATTTCGGGTGTTAGGTCGGCGAAATGTGTTCCAGCCTCTTCGGTCAAGCAACCCGGCATGCCGGAGCCCCGCGATGCTGGAGGGAAATGGTTGCAGCTTTTTGGGAGAAAGGTATCTTCGTTAGATGTTCGACAGCTTAGGATGCCTGGCAGTAGGAATGATGAGGGACCATCACGAGAAGGAGATCCTCCTAGGTTCCCGGACCGTTGGGACCCATTATCATTCCCTTCTACGGGACCCTCTGACTTGGAATTTCCGATCACATCCAGCAAGAATAGTTTCGCGGAAGAGACCGCTGCCCCAACTACCACAGAGCCCACTGATACGATTGAGACATCATTTGTTCAGCCCACGTCTACGTCCAATATCTCCGCGGAATCACCTACAGCTTCAGCTACCGGAAAATCTGCTGCTGCGACTGGAGGAGGCCCGAAGACCAGTGCAATTGTTGCCGGATCAGTGATTGGAGGAATTGCCTTGATTGCCATTCTTTATTTAGCCTTCATGTTCTGGCGACGCTCTCGACAGAGGAAGCTGAGAGAGATCTTGAAAGGCGCATCTTCTCCGCCAACTACTGCTCCGCCAACATATGACACAGGAGGTCCGCCAATGGGATTTATCGGGCCTGGCGAACTCGAAAGGAGCCAACCTAGTCAACCGCGCAACTTCAGTTGGGGTACTGTACCCAATCCAGCATCAGAACAGCAAGATCGAAGCAGACTTCAAGAGAACCGCCATTCACAGCGATACTATGCCGCTGTTCCGCCGCCAGACAACGCTTCTGACGATTCAATGGAAGACTCCTTAGACCCCCGAAACAGCCCAGGTCGCGCCTTAACTACACATAATCAACAACCTGGCGGCCAAGAAACCTTCGCCAACCTCCCTGTGCTCGCCGAATCCTCACAAGAAAATCTCCCCCGAACATCCAGCCCGCCACTAGTACTCCCCCCAACAATCTCCCCGCCCATATCCCCCCCACTCGCCTCCACCACCAACTACAGACAACGGCGCGACTCCCGAGAAAACTCCCGAGAAAACTCCCGAAGCCTGACCAGCAGCATAAGCACCAGTCACGGGTACGGAAGCCCAAATCTCGGAGGCACCGACTACGACTGGCAACACGTATCTTACCCCAGCACCGGCGGATTTGGCCAGCGTGACGACGACGTTTCCCCCATTGAGCCAACCGGGGCAGACACTCTGCCCTTCAGTAGACAAAACTATAATAGCACCCCAATATCCGTTGACACGCGGGTACGATCCCCGCATATCCGGCCGAATTCGATAGTGTCGTCGGATGGCTTTGACAATGTTGATATCTCGAGGGGTCGGGCATCTTAAATATATATTTAACTGAAACGAATTCCTCCCTGCTTCTCACTCCCCAGCCACAACCAAAAATGAGCCACTGGACGAAAGAAGATCAAGGAAACTCAGTTCCCCTGGGGCGGGGATTGGGGGCTGGGAGGTTCCATTTCCTATCTTACACATCCATCCACTTATCTATCTAAACGACTTCCCGCACCGCTCTCCTCGATTTCAGTATCTATCCCTGCCCTGCTGTTCATGTTTTCTCGAAAATATTATATACCCCAACCATTCCGCTCGCTTGTTGGCTGCTTTTTGGCATATCTGTTGATCCGCGTCGATTGAAATAATCGTTTCTATCTTATCATGGAGCGATGCAAGTCGCAACCCATCTATCTATCTATCCATTCATCAATCATCTCTGAAGTGTTTTTTCATGCGTTCGGATAGCTAGCTCATGTTGCAATGTTTTTGCACGCATTTTATGGATGCGCGCATGCATGTATGTACAGATTTATATCATTTCTCTCTTATCTGATTTCAAATTCTTTTTATGCTAGAGAGACAAAACCGTAGGAAATCAATGCCTAGCTAGCTATGTGATGTCTAGGAGCATGAATGCAGTGGACGAATGGAACCCTCGTCGTTCTTTTGGGAGGCATGTCGGTTTTGGGCTGGTTATACGCTATGCAACATTTATCTAAATATATATATATATATTTCTCGTCAAGAAAATGACGACTACCACCCAAAATCTTGTCTAAAGGTGCAAGTTTTAAAACGATGAAAAGAAAAAGAAGGAAATGGGGCAGATATCAATTGTGTATTTCTCATTCCCCTCATGTATGCGCAGACGAGAAACGAAGATGATGTGCTTCCTGCTTGCTGGGATTTGGCAATAGAAGGCCTACACCTTCAAATATTATTTGCTCATTTACATGATCACAGACAAGGAGGAAAAGATGTTTAACGGGAAGATGAAATGAGGAGAGAAGAAAGCATTAATATAGTTTATTCAATAAATATATATGTGGTAACAAGATACACGTCGAATTGGCAGGACTCCGACGGGGGGTTTGAAAAAAAGAATGAGAAAGCGAAAACCCCCCCATCAATCAAAAAAGATGGAAAAAAAATCACCCCATGCCAAAAGAAGCGGAATAAGGCAAGTGGGAAAACAAAATAGATAACGACATTCCACGAAAGATAAGTTTCAACAACAATCCCAACGAAAAAAAGAAAAAAAAAAAAAAGGAACTATTCCCACACTCACTCCCTAACACTCCTCAAACACCTCTCCAACCTCCTCCCCCTCTCCTTCTCCCTAACCAACGTCGTCTTCACAAACGCCTTAATCGCCTGCCTCCCCACTTTCTCCCTCCACGCCGTCCACCCTGCCAACTCGCCCACAACAACATCCTTATTCCACGAAATCTCCTTCTCCAACTGCTCCACCTCGGCCGTCGTATCCGTAATCTTCTGCTCCAGATCCCGCATCGATTTCTGCCGCGACTCTTCTAGGCCGGGGAAATTGAATTTTCGCGGCAGGGAGGATGAGGCGAGCGAGGAGTGTGCGCGGGTCAGCGTGCGGACTTCGTTATTTAACTTCGAGATGAGTTTACCTGGTCGTGCCAGGGCGTCGAGGACGGCGGTGGTTGTGCTGTGTGAGGATGTGAGGGCGGTGAGAAATTGGACTAGTGGGGACGAGTCCATGGATGAGGTGGAGATGCAGCCAGCGTAGCGGGCGAAAGCTTCGATGTGTGATGGTGGGAGGGCGTTAGAGGGGGGCTGTAGTGAGGTGAATGCATAGGCGCAAAGAACGACGGCGTCAGCGAAGTCCGAATAGGCGTGTTGGAAGATATGCCCGCGCCTAATGAGACTGCGTGTAGCGGCGCTGACGGAGCGGACGGCATCCTGGGCATGGGACACGACCTGCTCGACGTCGCGGATTCCTTCTTTGGTGACTGGTGCGTAGTCGTCGGCAATAGACTCGGCTAGGGCGTCAGCTTTTCGGCGGGATCGCTCTTCGATTAGCTCTGTTTGCATTTCAGGGACGAGGAAGAACTCCCAAAGCATCTCATGGGTGGCGAAGGTAGGGTGGGCAAGGAGGATTTTCAAAAGCAGGTCTAGGCGTTCTTGGACTTCATGGAGAACAGCTCTAGAGGGTTTGGATGGAATTTGAAAAGGGGTGCGGAAGGGGGGAAGTTCGGGGATATATGATGCTGGATGCTCGACTTTCAGGAACTTGACGAGGTTCTCGAAATCAGCAATGCCCCGACGACAGGTCGTTATAGTATACGTCATGACACCTTCAGGTGAGGGGCTTGGGGAGTTCGCGGCCCCGGATTTTATGATGAAGCGAACGCTGGCATCTTCAACGAACAATGATCTGACAACGGTGGTGATACGTCCTGACGGGTCAATCGGGGACGAGGGCGTGTTGGAGAATAGAATTAAATCGTCGATTCGATTCCGGACCTCGTCGTCCTTTGCAAGTTCGACCGCTGTGAGACCACGAGCCTCCCGGACATGGACGTCGACTCGTGGATCTCCGAAAAGGGTTCGAACAAGATCAACACGCCCATACTTGCTTGCCATCATCAACGGCGTGAATCTCTTGTCGTTCGTAGCGTTGGGGTCACAGTCACACTCTTTGAGGATCCTAACGATAATGTGCGGATCGCTAACAACATGAAGCAGAGTATTCCCTTTCCCATCGACATGATCTTCTAATCTCAACGGCTTCCCATCACCCTGAGCTTGTTGCGCGACTGACAACGCTTCGTTTACCATAGAACTGTAATCCGGATGGTCGTAAGATCTGCAAAGCGCAAAGAGAGGCGTTTGACCATTCCTGTCCTTCTGTCTCCATGGAAGAGCACATCCCAAGCGGGACATGAGCGACGGAACACTGAAAAGATAATGAGCCACAGTCCGGCCTCTCAAGTCGGCCTTCGCAAAGTACGAAGCCAGTAGGTGAGAATCACGGGATTGGAACACGAAGTCAAGAATTATATCAACTAATTCGGTATGAGCCAGTTGTACAGCAGCACTCAGTAATGTAGTTCCGTCGCTGTTGGTATCCTCCAATATGCTTTCCAGAGGATAGTGCTCCTCGAAGCTGAAAAGGTACTTCAATGCCTCAGGTTGACGCCCTTCCACGGCCATCATAGGTACTGAATCACCGGCGGGATCTTGAGTTTTCGTTAGGCTTTCAATCGACGTATCTCCCTCCAGAGCACTAGTGGTCGAACCAATCGTCGTCGTTCGAGAAAGGAACGAAACAGTTGATGACTCCGAAAGGCTTCTCATGTCCATAGAGACCTTTTTCCTTCGGAAATCGGGCTTCAGAGGGGGTCGCGACCAGGTCTGGAATGGAAAGACGTGGGCCAGTGCCGGAGTCTCAGGAACTTGATGTGAATCCTGGTCAAACTGGTCGGGGGTGGTACCATTCATATATGAACTTTGAGGAGACTGGTGATAGGACTTGTGGGGTTCTCGATCGTCCAGAATGCCCAGAGACGTGTCCTCTTCCCCGAGATTATTGTTGCGCGTTCCATCCTGACTGTCTGGTTCTAAGATCGCCCTGATCTCCGGAATATTCCCCGACTTCGTGGCAGACCACAAGCGCTTGTTTCTAGCGCTAGCCCGCCTTAGTGCTCCCGAGTCTCTCGAAAGATATGTTAACACGGCTTCAAAAGTGCTCAGGGCGTATCCAAACTCTCCACTTTCAACATCATCGATATAGATATATTGCTGCATGTACAAGAGTCTAGCCTGTAGATGTCGCACCTGCGATCGTATAATAACGACAAGTAATAATGAAACCAAAGCATCAGCATTTACCGTGAGGACAGTCGGATGTTTCTCGGAATTGGCGCGTGAATCATCACCATCTCCAGTGGGAGGGTCATCGACTATCGTCACAACTTTGATCGTTGCGAGTAATATATCGAGCATATCTTGGGGGCAGTTTGCATCTGCGATTTTCCGGAATTCATCGACGCCTTTGCCAAGACGATGGATAAGTTCCTGTTTGCCTTTGCGACCACCTTCAATAACTATACCGACCTGAGAAACATCAATGTTCTCCATTTGATGGATACGAGCGTCGAGCTCTGTGTCTTCTGCTTGACGAAAGCTGCAAAGACGGGGAAATAGGAGCGAATCGTGGACTTGTCGCGTGACATGCTTTTCAATAAGACGTTCGACCAGTGGACCTGTCAGATCTGTGGTTGCTCCAAGAAGAGAAAGTTGTTGTTTGTCAACGAGGCGGAATAAATCAATCGCCGCGGTCACTGCCGTTTCTAAAGCACGTCTTACGAGGTCTTCGTCGTCCTCAAAGTATTCCGAAGAGCTAAAAGGAAGGGCCGTTTGTTTTGCTGGTGAGTGACTTCGAGTAGAACCAGTCCCCTCCGTTTCCGCATGTGCTCCATTGGCTAAGATGATCGGGGACGGCGGCGGAGGCAACGGCTTGCCAAGCTCCTTGCCAAACTCTTGGAATACTCGTTCTAGGCCGGGCTGCATCTGCCGCGCAATCATGGGGAAATTTGCCAGCAACTCCGAAAATGACTCGATTCCCTTCTTGGAGAGATGTGAAGCGGGGCTCTCATTCTGGGTTTCCTTTTTCGGAGGCCCCGCAGGTTTTGGCAAAATTCCCGGGACCACCGCGGGAGTTATTCGAACAGGCTGGAAATTGCCAATCAATGGGACTGAGATATAGTATATGAGCCATGGCTGAGACTCGTTATTGGAGGTATAGTATAGGACGTCTGAGAGAAGTTGTGACTGGTTCAAGGACTTGAATCCTGGACTTGCCCGTCAGTTCCCCGTCGAAACAAATGCGCCGGCGGAAATATTGGGCTCCACATACCTTTGTTGCTATATATGGCAGTCTCCTTGATAACCACCGTCCGGCCATTCACGGTTGTAATTTGCCTTGCCTTCCCCCTGCTGTCCCGAACACTCGTTCCATCCTTGCTCGCAGGAGAACCTATAGGTGCGGAAATGCGCAAGACATGACTGCCTAGGAACTCCTCCGACGAGACTATATCTGTATACGCAAGATTCGAATCTCGATCCCGCGCATTGACGAGGGACTCAGTGATGGGTACAAGAAGGACCTAAGTGCAAAAGAAGTCAGAAATAAAGCTATGATAACCATGGAGGGGGGTCATCGTACATGGTTCTGGATGGGAACGCATTGTGCCGGGATAGTACTGCGGAAGAAGGCACGGAGAAAAGGGTTTAATGGGTGCATCCAAACAGCATTGGATGGCCCGGCGGACGAGCCCCGCCAATCATCAAACTATAGGGGATCGGTATGGCGGCGTATGCGCGCTATCGCGGGAGTGTCTGTTGCGCAGGTATTGTCGGCGCATTCAAGTTGGGGAGGATAGGGAGATAGCGTCCAGCATGTAAATCCACAGCACAAGGAACGGATAACCAGAGCGGCGGAGATGTCAGGCTATAACCGGTCAAAAACAGGCATTTCAGACGCAGAACCAGCTAATAAAGCGTCCGACGAGCTGTCTGAAGTCGAGAAATATGAGAAATATTGTTGATGCCTTGTCCAAGAACTGGACGAGTTGGAGAGCAAGCATACACGTGACCGGGATGCTGCCATTCGCGCTAGTCCCGAACAGGACAAGCGTGGGAAAGCTCAAGAAATGAAGAAATGTAAGAAATGGACCTCGAAGAAGTGCGTGAAGAAACATTGGAGAGAAAGGGATAATACTACTGGTATATATGTGATAGAATGGAATATCCCATACGCCATGATAAATCCTTGACCATTTTGGATCGAGTTTGTCTAAAATTACAGTGGCAGAACGTCCTACATAGCATACATGTACACGAAATCAAGCAATGATATACTCTTCTCCCAATTGCACCTTGCCCTTCAATTGCAGCCATCCATCCAGGCCCGGAAACGGCTGCTTGTGAATTCAGGGCGAAACTCCAGATACGGGAAATACACCTCTCGCCGCCAGAAGCCAACCCCCGCCAGATAGAGAGCCAATCCGTTGAAATAGCAGAAGAAAATCACCTCAACCCAGTCTCCGCACGTTCCTGCTCTTTGTGCCACCAAATTTTACTCGAGTTGAGTCCGTAACTCGAGTTACCACCTCCCGAAGATACTTCCCCTCCGGTCCCAGGAGCACCTTCGTGAACGCCTCTCTGCCAGCCCCAAATCCTCGGAGTACAACCTCCAGCCGCTTAATTGTCATCAGATGTCCGTCTTCCTGGATTTTTCCAATCATAAAGGATGAGAGTTGATGTGCCGCGTCGAACTTGGAGCGGTGGGCTTTGCGGAAGCCAATGTTTCCGCAGCTCAAAGAGAGCAACGGCTCACGGTTGGGTTTCGTAAGCGTCATGTGGGTGTTGTGTTTGTGCGAGTAGACATGGAGGTGGTGTGGAGGATCCTGGACAGGATAAGGGTCGTTGATGATATCCCGAAAGCGAGAGGTCATGGTTGCAGCATCTCTCTCGGTTCTGGTGGTTGGTAGAGGCTTCGGATCAAAGAGCGCGTCCAGGGGTTGGCTGAGTCTCTTGTCTAGTTGCCGTGCATACGCCGACTTGCCCGATTTATCTGATTTGTCTGGTTTGTCTGACATGTCTAATGCGTCTGATAGGTATGATATGTCTGATGGTCCGGAATCAGAGGATAAAGCCCGGACTTGCTGTTGCATCGCGGCAACCGGCCGGGAGACTTGCGATTGACGCAGACATGTCTGGGTTGGTTGTCGAAGGGACCGGGCCGCTGATGACAGCCCTTTGCCAATGCTCGCCCTCATTTCTTTTGGGAACGACGGAGAAGACGAATTGACAACAACCGCCCTGGACACTGGTGTGAGAAGAGCGCCAACCGCAGAGGGAGCCGGGGCAGGGCGCGTACCTGGGCGAGGGTCGAGGGTATGGAATTGGATTGACAGACACGGAACGGGAGAACTGCTGTCACAGAACCATAGCCAGTTGCGCAAAACGAGTTCAACGGACTGCTGAGTATTGCTGTGGATAATTGTCGTCGTTGATGAGTTGATGTTGCCGAGTGGCCGCCGAACAACCCAGAAGTTTTTTTAGTCTTGGCGTCGGGCAAACTCAAGTCGCCGCCAAAACATTTTCCTCGAACCTCCAGGTCTGCGCTCTCAATCCCCAACTCCCACAGCCAGCGGCAGCATCCAGCCAGACGGGGTTTTCGAGGTTGTGTGTTTGTGTGGTCTCACTCTGACCTCCCATTTGAATCCATTTTTTCCACCATACCGCCAATTCCGCCCCATCGCAGCCCGCATTATCCAGCACCTCTACGGACGATGCTCATCGCAAATACAGTTACGCCGTCTGGGGTTGCGCGGACAGCCCTGGTTCGACATGCCATCGTCACGGCTTCAGCTACATATGGAGCGCGAGCAGTTTCCCGGCGGTCACTGACGCGGAGTGCTGCTTTTTACTCCGCCATCTCCTCCCGATCCCTCCCTATCTCCTCCCAACCGAATCGCCTCTCTAACACCTCGCCCTTCCTTCAGACACCCCCGACACAGCTAAGTTCAATATGGGCCGTTCTTCCAGCCAGAAGAGGGTTCCAAACGGGAAGTAGCCTTTGGCAGCAGAAGGAGCAGAAATCCGAGGAATCGTCACAAAACCAGAAGTCAGAGGAATCTTCACAGAAAGAAAAGACCGAAGGAGAGGAAGAGCAGAAAGAAGGGGACAAGAAGAAGGAAGAAGCTCCCCCACCGCCGCCGCACGGAGACAAGACCCCATGGCAAGTGTTTACGGAAACTCTACAGTCGGAATTCAAGGCTTCAAAGGAGTGGAATGAGTCAACAAAAGCCCTCGCCTCCTCCGCGCATCAGTTTACCGAGAGTGAATCCGTTAAGAAGGCTCGCGCAGCGTACGAGGCCGCTCACAGTGCCACGACCTCCAAAACTTCTTCGGCTCTGAAAACCACCGGGAAGGCAATCGGTCAGGGAGCGGCATGGACTTGGGATACCTCGGTTGTCAAGGGACTGAGGCATGGAGTAACTGCCACCGGAAAGGGTCTCGAGAAGGCCACGCGACCAGTTCGTGAAACAAAAGTATACAAAACCGCCGTTGGTGGAATAAAAGATGCTATGGACGACGGCAGCAGCTCTAGATATGGTGGCTGGGTTGAAAAGGAGGAGAGACGGAAACAACGGGAACTGCGGGAACTGAATGAAATGAAATCCGGCCGCAAGATTGAAAAGATGGAGGAAGATCCTAAGTGAGCTTGATCTGCCCCTTTTATGCGTATTTCTAGATTTACTAACAATGAAATAGTGCGGGTACCAACGTCACTCTTCACAAAGATTCAGCGTGGAAAGAGTCATGGAAAGACTTTAAAGACAACAGCCGTGTCATGCAATCGCTCTTCAGCATGAAGAGCACTTATAACGAATCCGAAAACCCCCTAATCTCCACAGCCCGAAGCATTTCAGATCGGGTTGCCGGCTGGTTCGCCGAGAATGAAAACGCCATGGTCATCAAGAAGTTCCGCGAAATGGACCCCAGCTTCCAAATCGAGCCGTTCCTCCGCGAACTGCGCGAATACATTCTGCCAGAAGTCCTTGACGCCTATGTCAAGGGGGACGTCGAAACCCTTAAGCTCTGGCTATCAGACGCCCAGTTCCACGTTTACGCCGCCCTCGCACAACAGTATACCACCGCCGGCCTCAAATCGGATGGCCGGATTCTTGATATCCGCCATGTTGACATCTCTCACGCCCGCATGCTTGAACCAGGCGACATCCCCGTCTTCATCATCACCTGCCGCACCCAGGAAGTACACGTCTACCGCAACAAGAAGACCAATGAGCTTGCTGCTGGCATGGAAGACAAGGTCCAGCTGGTCACATATGCCATTGGCATGACGAGGATCCCAGAAGATGTGAACAACCCTGAAACCCGCGGCTGGAGAATGATCGAATTGCAAAAGGCCGGCCGTGATTACATCTAAAAGGAAACCAACCAAAATGAAAATGAAGATATTTTCCATCCCGGTCTTTGTTTTCCCTTTTGGTCACAAGAAGACAAGAACGTTCTCGACGATACATCTACCATAAACTGCTACTCCTGGGCTAACCCGCCACGAGCGATTACCCCCTAACTCTACCTCCTCATTTTCCGAAACCTTTGTACCACAATCATCGCCCTATTTCAACGCCTCTTTTCCTTGTTTCCCAATCTACGTCCCTTCCCGGCCTTTGATCGCCCGGTTGTATACTACCTGCTGTCTGCTACTTTATCTGGATTTGGAGTCTTATTATAGAAATGTGTGGTAGGATAAATCTAATCGCAAGTTTCTATTCAGTGTATTATCTTTTCCTTTTCTTTTTTTCCCCCTCGTGATGTTTCCTATTTCATAACTACATGGGTTTTCTTTTCTCTTTTTTTGACCCTACATTTGAGCAAATATGTTGTTGTATTATTTTATTTTCGGCATTTGCCCCATATATGGCATCATCCCAATCCTCTCTTCTCTTGCATATATAGGAACAAAACTTGGAGATTATTTTTTTTTTTTACAATAACACTACCGTTTTATATTTATTTCCGCCTAAGAATTGGATAGGGTGATTGCTGGATCAAAATCATAGATCACTTAGGATGGATTGGTTGGGAATTTCAACCTCTTCGCCTCCTCTCCCCAAAAGCTATTACATCATTTATGCGTGAACAGGAGCGTGTATGGATAAAAATAATCATATATCTTCACATCATGAGACAATCCATAAAGTATTTCACACCAGCAGGGAATGCAGCTGTTTCCAAAATGACAAAAAATATCCCCAGCTCCAAGATTGTCTGCTGTTAACTGGGCGTTTTGATAGCAAATCAAGAGCCACCCCCGGGTGCACCACGACCAGCTCCTCCACCCATAATATTCCTTGCCCTGTATTAACTGGTTAGCATTTGTTCCATGTCAAGGTTGGGCGATATGAGGTAAAGAACCTACATTTCAGCAATATTAGGATCATTCATCATACTGGCCATATCAGGCATGCCTCCACCCTGTCCACCAGCACCACCACCAAAACTCTCCGCCATCTGTCGGACGCGTGGATTGCTCATAAGATTGCTCATCATCTCCGGATTACTCATGAGATTCTGGGCCATATTGGCGAACATGGGATTGCTCATTATCGAGCTAAGATCGGGCATACCGCCCGCTCCTCCTCCACCTCCTCCACCGAACATTCCAGCAAGGGATGCCAGGTCTGGCATACCGCCCGCACCACCACCTGCACTGCGGGATACTCCGGAATCATCATCGACATCTTCAGCGGGAGGCTCGTTCTCCTCCTTCTTCATTTCCTCGATGCGCTTCTTGGCAGTCTCCAGGCCCCTGCGCATCGCATCACTGCCTCCGTTTCCTTCCGCATCGATACCCTTCTGATAAGCCTCCGCAGCACCCTTGGCGTTACCCAGAGCAAATCTCGCAAGGCCAAGTCTGCTCCACGCCTTTACGTATTTGGGATCCGCAGCGACGGCGACCTCAGCATCCTCGACAGCCTTGGTATGGTTTCCGGACGCAGAGTAGGCGGCGGCACGGTTAGAAAGGTAGATGGGGTTTGAGGGCGCAATACTCAGCGCCTGCGTATAAAACGAAATGGCACCGGGATAGTCCTTCTTCGCCATGGCCGCATTGCCCTGCGATTTCAGCTTCTCGGACTCCTCGTTTGGTCCTCCGGCAGGTTTGGATGCCGGTGCGGGTTTTGGCTCCGCTGCTGCTGCTGGCGCAGCACTTTTGCCCTTTAGCTTCTCATAGACACTGTAAATGCTTGAGAGACTTTGGCCCGCGAGCGCATCTTGCATGGCCGCTTTATCTGTGGGGTCGACGTGGAAGGTATCTGCGATACACGACTGGGCGATCTCTATGGATTCGGAATCTTCGGCGGCGAGGGTTCCATCTTTCAGACTGGTGCTCAGGAAGTCTATTATCGCAAGCGCCAGGCGCTTCTTGGACTCCGTCGGGGCCTGGGAGCGAAGTTAGCTTGTCACTGCGGGGAGGTTAAGCAAGGACGACAAGGTGGGGAGGGTGGCCAGTACCATTTTTCAGAAAATATCCTTCTAGCAATATAAAATCCGTGTATATATATCCCGGTATGCGACAAACAACTCTCGTGTTCAGCGTTGTGGCGGATGTATCGGGGAGATTTGACGTTTGTCTTCCCCTCAACCTCGAAGCTCTTCTGGAAGCTCCGACGCCACGTGACTCTCGGAGATTCCAACCGCATCCGCTCTCTAACTCCAACATCAACATCAACCACCACAACCAACACCTCTGGAGGAACAAAGGGACGTATGGCTGCTTTCCGTCCGACCAGCCGTGCTAGACGTCCCTTCGAACAATGAGCCCCTCGTCCAAAGATGGTCCAATGTGATACGTCGTCTTCGTGTTTCTCTAGCCAGCGGCGCCATTCCCAGCGATGTACTGGCCGAATGGAGTCCCTCGAGTCTATGCGGTCAACGGCCCGGGCATCCAGCTCCCGGAGGTCCATGATGATGCGCAGAGTCATGATGACGGGCTGCAGGAGGATGACGAACAGGTTGGCTTTGCCACACGCACCGAAAGAAGAGCGGAGCTGGGTGTGAATGCGAACGATACGGAAGCATGGGCAAACGAACCTATAATTGGCCTTTGCGTCTCTCGGAGCGGGCACCTGTTTACGACGATGACTCAAACTTCTATTGCGGTTTGGCAGACTAGAGTACGCTTCCTGCTTGGTTTGTGGTTGCACCTTACTGACAGATAGATGTATAGCCAACTGCTGTAGTAGCCGCCGTCAAACGCTCACAAATATCCCTGAAGAATTACGGACCAAATGTCGCCCTTCTCCTACGTCCTGATTCCCCGATTGTCGTTGTCCAAACTCAGCTTGGGTATCTAATTACCTACTCAATTGCAACGGACCCCAACTCCAAGGTTTATCAGCAGCGATTCTCCCATTCCAACCCGCGCCGCCAACACCATGGCCGCCATTTCGTGGCAGAAGAAACAAGTGGGATTCGGGAAGCTAGTTTCCGCTTCAGACTTACTATAAAGGTCGACGCGGGCATTAGCAAGGCTCTGGCCCTCGACAATGAGCTGATGGTAGCCACTGTAAAGCCCGCTGCAATCCAGTTAATCCGATGGACCCCGCCCGCCAGCGGAAGCCAAACGGTCACGGAGACATTGGGTGGTATTCCGTTTATTTCCCATAAATCGAACATCGTGGAGATGATTTATGATCGTGCTATGAATCTTTTTCTCTGGATCACGAGTGATGGACAAACCTACGCCGTACAGCGTGTTAGGGAAGAAGAACGCGTACCCAGCCAAAGTCGGTTCAGAGGCCATAGATTTCACACCCCTGAAAACGAAGGGCAAAAGGCTGTCCATGTAGCTGTCAATGCGAGATTCTCGCTTCTCGCGGTGAGCTGTGCCAATGGAGAAGTCTACGTTTATGTGGCTAAAGACTATATGGGAAATATTCCCCTGTCGCATAAACTCGACCTTCCTGCATCGGCTGCTACTATGGGCCCTGTGTCATTTATGAGCTATTCTCCGGATGGTTATTGTCTTTTCGCGGGATACAAGCATGGCTGGACCACATGGAGTGTATTTGGCAAACCGGGGGGCACAAGCTTCGGGGCTGACCGCGAACTGGCGACAAAAAATGGCGAAGCATGGCTAACAGGAGTTTCCTTTGGGTCTTGGATTGGCGGTGGATCATATATTATTCTGACAGCACCAGACGACAGGCACGTCTGGATGTTAGAAACGGCGCGTAGCTCTTTGACCGGGTGCTTCTCGTCTGCGAACCTAGCAAGAGCATTGTTACAAACTGGAACGGAGATTATATTATACCGCGGTCACGACCTGCCCGACCTTACAACTATATCAGGTAAAGATTCTCTCTGGCATCATGCGCAGTACCCTCCCGCCTATCTCCATTCGCAATGGCCGATCCGATCATGCATTGTTTCCCAAGATGGCCGATACGTAGCTATTGCTGGTAGACGGGGCCTTGCTCATTATAGTGTCCAAAGTGGAAGATGGAAGACTTTCGAGGATCCAAAGGTAGAAGATTCATTTGCTGTCCAAGGCGGAATGTGTTGGTACGGACATATCCTAATGGCTGCTGTTGAATGTGATGACGCCGAGCAGCCTTACGAAGTAGGTTCCGCACGCCCTTCTCACAAACCTGTGCTGCAAGATAACTGACGAACGTAGCTGCGACTTTACTCTCGGGAACTATCCCTTAGCAATTCTTCTGTTTTGTATACAGAGAAAATCCCCGCCCCTGCCGTATTCATTGGGCCTTCTGGTGAAGACTCATTACTAGTTTATACATATGACAATATTCTATATCACTATGTCATTAATGCTACGCAGACGAGGATCAGTCTTGTCCAGGTTGGCCAGATAGCCTTCCATGGCATTGTTCGAGCGCCAACCCGAATTCGCGCTATGAGCTGGATATTACCTGATAATCAACTTCGTGAGTAGCCCTCTTCCCTCCCATATTGTACATAATCTGACCACTCCCAAGGTGATGGTGATCCATCTCAGGATGTGTCCGTTGCTTCAGTTCTGTTTCTAGTCGACGGCAAACTTGTTCTTCTACAGCCATCGAGGACGGAAACAGACGAATTGAAATACGACATGCGCATTGTTGCCCATGACGTTGAATACTATATTTTGATGCGCGACCAGCTATCTTTCAACTTCGCGCCTCCATCCGATGAACCACCCGCCGCGAGTCCTGCAATTGGGGCTCCGGCGAACGGTGCCCAGAGCGATATATCCCTGAGGGATTCTCTATGGATTTTCTGCGGCAAAGATCTGCTTGTATGGAGCGATGTGCAGGATATTCTGCGGCCAGCCAGAGGCGCTCCAAATGATACCGTGAAGCCGTTGCCTATCCCCGTTGACTTTTACCCATTGTCTATCCTCCTAAATAAGGGTGTCGTTCTCGGAGCGGAACCCGAGATGACACAAAGACGAGATGTTACATTTTCCCTTCTTCGATTTGCTATAAGAGTGAGTTACCGACAAATCCAGATCCGTATGTTTTAAGATCTAACGCTCCGTAGACTCAATTATTCCTACCATACCTACTCCAACATAACCTAACCCAGCTCGACACACCGGCGGCACTGTCACTCTGTCACCATTATTCCCACCTCTCCTATTTCCCGCATGCCTTGGAAATTCTACTCCATCATGTCCTCGACGAAGCTGTAGACAACCAAGATAGTTCAAATATCGATGACGAAACATCTAATCACCAGCTATTACCCGCCGTACTTTCCTTCCTCCAGGCCGCTATTCCAACCGAGATGTATCTAGACATCCTCGTCCAGTGCACTCGAAAGACCGAACTTAGGTCCTGGCGCACCTTATTCGCGCACCTCCCACCTCCAAAAGAACTCTTCGAACAAGCTCTCAAACTAAACTCTCTCAAAACAGCCGGTGGCTACCTACTTGTCCTCCAATCATTCGACGACAAGGAAGACGAGGGCGCAGATGACAGAATCGAGGAGTCCGTCGTCCGTCTCCTCAGACTAGCATCCCAAAAGGGCGACTGGGAACTGTGCGGCGAGCTGGCACGCTTTTTAATCGCCCTAGACGGGTCTGGGGAGATGCTCAAACGGGCCGTTGTGAAAGTTGGCTTGAGAAAGGCAAACCACTGCTCTTCTTCGAGCACGTCGAACGGTACTGGGCCCTCTCCTGCGCCTTTGCATGGGTTAGCCCTCACGCTCCCAGAACAAGATCCTGCCTCGCTTTCACCTACCATTATCAACCATCGGGCACATAGGAGTAGGAGGAATGGTGTTCCTTTAACTAGTCCTGCGACCACTCTATCGCACTCAACGCCTCCCCCACGGCCATCTAAGCGTGACACGACGGACGATGATGGGAGTAGTGTTGGAGATGACTTTACTTCCTCTACCACCTAATAGCACGACATGACTGTTGCACGATGTTTCATAAAGTATACCATGTCTGCACTATTTTTGTCATATCTTTGGTTTTTCCCGGTCTTCCTATTTATTATATATATATGTGTATATATTTCTCTGCCTTGTGCCGTTTCTGAGCCTTTGTTTTTGAGCATTGCCAGCAATATTTCTTCCTTTTTTCCGTCTCTCCTGTTCATCCTTTGGTGTGAGGGAATTAGCATCTCTATAACTTTGCGAATCTTAGCCATGATTTATCTGATTTATCTTTTGTCTCTGTATTGAAATGCGTATTGATATCAAGGATTCCTATGTTTATATTTGCAAAGATCTAGGATTTGGTATGGAAAATATATGGTAGTTTACTTCTATTGCCTATTCGGTATACTTTCCTCTCCTAGAGGCATTCCAGGGACAGCCTTTAGCCTGTTCCAGCTTCTCGTAGAATGTATAACTGTCATTGATGCAAAGAAGGATTCAAAAGTTGACATCTTCAACTATAGTTAATAATGTCTCTACACTATCCCTCTCCAGACCATTCCTTTTAAACAGTCCACAACATGCAAGTTCTGTTATTTGGGTTCAGCCAACATTGGTATCTAAAAGATCCATTTCATTCCTGATCCCATAAAGGCATATCTAAAGAAAAGACATAAAAGAAAATAGTAGGTATGTAACAACCACAACCCAACAGGCGCCACAAATCAACCCAAACAGAATATA
>JANTQI010000175.1:0-43913 GCA_032988985.1 Emmonsiellopsis sp. PD_5 | reverse complement strand
GAAGCTGTACAAGCTATATAAAGTTGTCTCATAGCCTGAAAAGATAGACCTCTCTCAGTATTTGAAAGTCTAAGTATATTACTCAGTGTCTTCTCTGCCTGTGCCAGCCTGATCTTAACATGAGATTTAAAGGTTAACTTGGAATCCAACCAGACCCCCAGCCATCTAACTGAATCTTTAGGCTTGATTTCTCTCCAAGCCAATGATGATTGATGGGGTTGAGGAATTTAAGGTTGAGAAGATCCTAGGTAAATATGATTACTTTAATGGCCAGCAGTATTTAATGTGCTGGAAAAACATAATGAAAGTAGAGGATTTCTGGGAAAATGCAGAGAACCTTGCAAATGTGTAGGACCTGGTTGATGAATTTAATGTGCAGTTTAGGTATAAGAAGATGAAGCTTAAATGCTGCTAGGCAAAATGTTAAAGATCTGTGCATGGAAAAGGGGGGAGAGAAAGGACAAGTTCCTAAAACAATTTAAATTTCAATTTCATAACTAACTAAAAGCCCCAAAGGGTGCACCAGACAAACAACAACTAGAAATGCCAAAGAAAAAACTGCAGCACACACTGCACCTAACCATGGGGATTAAGCTATTTTCAATACATTAGAATCAAACTGTACAGTAAAGGGACATTTAAACTTACATGGAGGACTGGTACAATAATGCCCCCAGCCCAGTAGATCTTCTGAATCACACATTTATATTTATTGATGAGCTTGTACCACTAACTGTGTACATCATCCAGCATATACATTAAAGCTGCATATACTGGGTCACCCTGGCAATCCTGAAATGAGTTGTATAGGTACACTGCATTGATCAGCTGCTTGGCAGCAGTGTGGGCACCCAGGAGAACCTGTACACTTATTTAGTAACTATATATCTCCTCTAACTGTTTATAAAACTTACTGTACTGCAGTGATGGTACTGCACAGTGTAATAACCACACTGCATCTAGTGTGAATCATGCAGAGAATGACAGCCTGCATCCAAACTAGCCTCTTCAGTTAACTGGTAAATGTAATTAGAGTATCATCCCAGAGAGTGCAGTCCCACAGTTGTTACTTCTCAGTGCTGCTCATTCACTAAATCCTGTACATTCTATGCATCTAAATTAAACACTGACTTATTATTATCATCATTATCATTATTGTCCCCTGTGACCCCAGTATTCAGCTGTATAAGATTGACAGTCAAGCACAAAGTGGGTGTCAGTGTAATGGATGTGGTGCAAGGGCAGCTGGGGGTAACCAGTGGGGTGGAAGCAAAATAAACAGCAGTCAGAGAGATGAATACAGTAGTAGGAGTGGTATGAGCAGCAGTGGAAGCAGTGTGAGTGGAAAAGGGAAAGATAATGGTAGCAGCAGGAGCAGCAGCAGGTGCATATATGTAAAGGGTAAAGGTATAAGAGAAAATGAATGAAGAATTGGTATATTGGGCAGAAATGGCTGACAAGAGTACTGGGGAAAATACTGTTGATGGAGCACAGTGTAATAGAGTTTGAGCCTGCACAGGGGGACCTACAAGAGCACTATGAAGGAGGGTCTTATAGCTGTACAGAGGAGTTATTAGCCACATAAGAGGATCTGGGGAGGAGGAGAAGCCAGTGAACACACACTGTGTATGAGTGTGAGAAGGGTTTAACATTTGTGAAGTCATAATTATTATTTTGAACTATAAAAGTACCTCTGTTAGCATTTCTCTATGGTAAGATATGTAATGAAATGGAAATGAAAGCCCTACTTCTGAAAGTAAGATTGTGCAGTAAAGTGACTGTGTGCAGGAAAAGAGGTAATACTACTGCATGCCAGCATGACATATTAAAAAGTAAAATAAGAAGATGGATTAACCATGCAGGCAGTGCACCCAAGTCAGGGAAATCCAGAAAGGAGTGCAACTGATGTATAAAATATCATAATTAATTAAATATACCATCTGTGCATGGGAAATATTCACTGGAGTAGAGAAGATGGAGCAATAGTGGAGGAACAGAACTACTGTGTATGTTGGAGAAGAAAAGAAGTGTATTATAAAGGAGGGATATATAATATTCACCTGTGCACTAAATTACTATGCACTAGATTTCCCACCTGTTATTATCCATGCAACAGTCATAAAACAAATAATTAACTGCACTATATGCTGTATCACCAATAATTGATTAACTATGTAAAGGTGTCAGACTGCTGGGCTACACTGATTATTCATTAATCTTTATAAAGCAATCTATCTATATGAAATGGCCCAAATCTTCTAATGCCACTGTATGATAATCTAATGTACTTATATTAATAATCTGTGCAAATCATGGAGCAATCTGCTGGAAGCTAACTCCTAAAGGGAGAAGCAGTTGTAATGTGCAGATAGAACTGTACACCACATGGATATTAATACCAGAAGAACTATGCACTAACTACAGGTAGAACTGAATGAACTGTACAGTAATATTAGAGGAAGCTAGGTAAAACTGCACCTTGGTGCTAAAAGAATGATACATTAAGATGCTGAAAGAACTGCACACTAAGGCACTGGAAGAACTATATACTAAGCCAGGTAAACTATATACTAACTTAGGTAGACTATGGCCTGATCATGTGTGCACTTACATGGCCTTTGAGATAGATATATACTGCACAGGTTTCTTATGAAAAGAACCAGCAAACAGTTCTATTACTAGATGACCTATATATTTGAATATTACATACATTATCATGTGTCTATTCCCATCACACTGTTCAATGACTCATAGTCCAATTTTACACTGAAAAGCCTTCTATTCAAAACTGGATATTATCACTCTTAGAAAGGCTGACTGCAAAATTGATGGCAACATTACATCAGACATATTTGGGGATCAGAAGGGACTTAAGGAGGCTCTGACAGCAGTCTTACTAGGCAGTAGTAGATCAGCAGATGTTATAATTCTAGGTGAATTATTAGATGTCCTGTTGTAATATCCAGTTTCAAATAGAAGGCTTTTCAGTGTAAAATCAGACTATAAGTCATTGAACAGTGTGACAGGAATAGACAGGTGATAATGTATGTAATATTTAAATGTATAGGTCATCTAGTAATAGGACTGTTTGCTGGTTCTTTTCATAAGAAACCCACACAGTATATATCTATCTTAAAGGCCACATAAGTGTGCATGTGATTAGGCCATAGTCTGCCTGAGTCAGTGTGCAGTTCACCCAGTTCAGTGCATGGTTCTTTCAGTACCTTAGTGCACAGTTCTTCCAGTATCTTAATGCATCATTCTTTCAGCATTAAGGTACAGTTTTATCTAGCTTTCTCTGATGTCACTGTGCAGTTCATCCAGTTCTGCCTATAATCAGTGTACAGTTTTTCCAGTATTAATATCTGTATGGTGTACAGTTCTATCTGCACATTACAACTGCCCCCCCCTTTAGGAGTTAACCTCTAGTGGATTACTCCATGATTTGCACAGATCATTAATGTGAATGCATTAGACTATTATACAGTAGTACCAGAAGGTTTAGGCCATTTTGTGTAGGTAGATTGCTTTATAAAGATTGATGAATAATTAGTATAGCTCAGCAGTCTGGCACCTTCATGTAGTTAGTTAATTATTGGTGATGCAGTGCATAGTACAGTTAATTATTTGTTTTATGACTGTTGTATGGGTGATGGCAGGTGGGAAATCTGGTGCACAGTAATTTAGTGTACAGATGAATATTATATGTAATATCCAGTTTTAAATAGAAGGCTTTTCAGTGTGAAATCAGACTATGAGTCATTGAACAGTGTGATGGGAATAGATAGGTAATAATGTATGTAATATTCAAACATATAGGTCATCTAGTAATAGAACTGTTTGCTGGTTCTTTTCATAAGAAACCTGTGCAGTATATATCTATCTCAAAGGCCACATAAGTGTGCATGTGATTGGGCCATAGTCTGCCCAAGTCAGTGCACAGTTCCTCTGATTCAGCTGGTGCCTCAGTGTGTAGTTCTTCTGGCATCTCAATGCATCATTCTTCTGATGCTAAGATGCAGTTTTGCCCAGCTTCCTCTGATGTCACTGTGCAGTTCATCCAGTTCTGCCTGTGGTTGGTGTGCAGTTCTTCTGACACTAATACCCATGTGGTGCATGGTTCTATCCATGCATTACAACTGCCCCCCCCTTTAGGAGCTGGCCTTCAGTGGATTGCTCTATGATCTGTGCAGATTACTAATGTGAATGTATTAGGCCATTATGTGATGGCATTAGAAGGTTCAGGCCATTTTGTACAGGTAGATTGCTTGGTAAAATTAATGAATAATCAATGTAGCCCAGTAGTCTGGCACCTTCATGTAGTTAATTGATTGTTGGTGATGCAGCACATAGTGCAGTTAATTGTTTATTTTATGACTGTTGTGTGGGTAATAGTAGGTGGGAAAATCTGGCATGCAGTAATCTAGTGTGCAGGTGAATATTATATATCCCTTCTTTATAACATAGCTCTTCTTCTCTTCTCCAATGTATGCAGTAGTTCTGTTCCTCCACCATTACTTCATTTTTCCTGCTCTGGTGAGTATTTCCCATGCATAAATAGTATATTTAATTAATTATAATGTTTCACATGTCAGTTGTGCTCCTTTCTGGATCTCCCTGGCTTGGGTGTGCTGCCTGCACAGTTGATCCATCTCCTTGTTTTACTTTTTTAATATATTATGCTGCTATACAGCAATATTACCTTTTTTCCAGCATGTGGTTGCTTTACTGTGCAGTCTTACTTTCAGAAGCAAGGCTTTCATTTCCATTTCACTGTGTACCTTGCCATAGAGAAATGCTAACAAGGGTACTTTCACAGTTTAAAACAACAACCATGGCTCCAAAAATGCTGAACCCTTCTTATGCTTGTGTGCAGTGTGTGTCCACTGGCTCCTCCTCCTCCCTGGATCCCCTTATGGGGCTGGTAATTCCCCTGCACAGCTGTGAGACCCCTCTTTATGGTGCTCTTGTGGGTCCCCCCATGCAGGCTCAAACTCTGTCACACTGTGCTCTGTTGACAGCATTCTCCTCAGTGCTCTTGCCAGTCACTCCTGCCTGATGTGGTAATTCTCCATTCATCTTTTTGTGCCCAAACTGCACATTGAATTCATCAACCAGGTCCTGTACATTTATGAGATTCTCTGCATTTTCCCAGAAATTTTCTGCTTCCATTGTGTTTTTCCAGTACACTAAGTACTACTGAGCATTGAAGTAATTGCACTTGCCCAGAATCTTCTCAACCTTAAACTCCTTAACTCTGTCAATCATCATTGGCTCAGCTTTGGGTATTTTGCTGTTCTGCACATGATACAGCTTGAGTAGGGAAATATGAAAAATGAGATGGATATCCTTATATTGAGGTGTAAGCTGTAGTTTATATGCCTGTTTTCCCCATTTATCAATGATTTTAAAAGGGCTGAGTTGCCAGTGGTTGAGCTTGGTGCTTGAGCACAGGATGGTAATGTTTTTGGAGTGCAGTATAACCCAATCTCCAACTGCATAGTATTTTTTCTTATACTGCTGATTATAGTACTTTTTCTGGGTCTCCTGTGCCTTCAGAAAGGATTCCTGCAGGTCATTATGCACTTCCATTATTTACCACATGTGGTCTGTTGCCTTCTGTGCTTCCCCTCCCCCCATTGAGGTGTCTGGTTCAATGTTAAGGTGCAGTTCAGACTGGAAACCCATAAGAGCTTCCATGGGAGATGTCTTAAAGATACTATACATAGAGGTGTTGTAGGAGAATTATGTAAAAAGTAGCCATTAGGCTCAGTCATTTTGGTAGAAGTTGCAATAAATGTGCAGGTAGTGCTTAAGTGTTTGGTTCTACCTCTCTGTCTGACTGTCCATTTGTGGGTGAAAGGCTATTGTTAATTACCTGCACACTTTCAGAAGATAGTAAAGTGTTAACCAGTATTTACTGGAGCTGAATATTCCTACATGGTTTATTACCCAATGGTGTAGGTATCTGAAAAATCCAGTAAATGTTTTAAATATCAGATTTATAAGCTTAGATGTGCTGATCCCTTCATTGACCAGTTTGTAAACTGTGTACTTGGTTAACTTATCCACAAACACTATGATAGAATCATAGACCCTGCCATTCCACTTAAATGGTGAAAGTTTGATGATGAAATCCATCATTACCATTTCAAAAGGAGAAGATGGGATAGGAAGTGGCTCTAATTGACCATATTTCTTGTGCCAGTGTGTCTTGACCCATTGGCATAGATCACATGTGCACACATATTCCCAAACATCTAATGTTATATCATGTTAAAAGTATTTCCTCCAGATGCTTTCTAAGGTGCATTTCAACTAAAATGTCCTCCCTGAGGATCATCATGGTTCAATCTTATAATTTCATTCCTTATTACTTGATCTGCAGAAATAAAAATGCATTCTTCAGAGTACAGCAGGCCATTTCAGTTTACTGTCCATTTTAAGTGCTCAACCTCTTCCATCTTATCTGTTTCCAATTTTCTGTGCACTTTTACAGTCTTAGTGTCCCAGGACTGCATGCTGTACAGAAATTTAATAATTGGCTCAGCCAGGGTAAATTTATAGGCTGTATCAGATTTTATGATTATATTAATCAATATCTGCAGCACCAGGTGAGCTAGCTTTTCTGTATCACCAGTAATGTGTCTCTCATCTGTACACACATTTTAATATGCACAGAAAGTAAGTGCACCAATGCAAGTTACATTTTCATTGTTTTTTAGGAGTTCTAAGTGTACCACCATGCTAATTATTTACTGATTAAGGCCCCCTGGCTGTACTTGCACATTCCTGCCCAGGGTTTGAAACATTTCTTGAAGAAGCTTTTCCTGAATTGTAGGTAATAGGATTCATTTTAGAGCATTTTCTTCATAATCAGGTTAATAACTAGATGCATCTGCAGGATTCTTCATCTCTGGATGATGCTTAATAGTGAAATCAAATGCAGAGAGTGTTTCCATCCATTATATCTGACATTCTACTAGCTCTGTTGTCATCATAAAGTGCCATAGGTTGGCATGATCAGATAGTACCATCATGGGGAATCACACACCATATAGGTAGTGGCACCATTACTTAAATGCCATGAGGATAGCAAGAAGTTCCTGGTCATGTGTACTGTAGTTATACTCTGCTGGAGATAAACCTCAAGAGTAATATACAACTGGATGCCATTGGCCATCATTTGGATCCAACTGTGCAAGGATGGCACTCAGTATAAAACCTGATGTATCTGGTTCAACACAGAGTTTCCAATCTAGGTTAAAGTGCACAAGGATCAGGGCTTTAATGAAGGTATTTTTCAGCTCTTCAAATGCTTTCTGTATACTAGCATCTAGAATGATTGATTTGCAGTTTTGGCCTTTCCTAGTTACACCTTTTATAAGAATAGATAAGGGTTGTGATTTTACTGAGAATCCTTCTATGAAGCAGCAGTAGAAGTTCATAAACCCTAGAAATATCTGGATATTATGAATGTACTTGGGTTTCAGTCAGAAGAGGATAGTATTAATCTGACTCTATTTCATTTTAATGCCATTAGTGCTGACCATAAAGCTGAGGAAATTAATGTAATCCATGTGAAATGCACACTTACTGAGTTTTACATATAACTTATAAGTGTACAGGTAATCCAGTAAAGCACCCAAGCAATAGCCAACCCCTGTGGAGTTTAAAGTCAAACCTTGATTGTCATTACTTCTTTACTGTGCCACCATTCCATTCCATCCACATCCAGTGCAGTTGCAGCGCTCAGCACTGGGGGATCTAGTTTTTTGACTCACACTTTTTAATGTGCTTCTCCAGGTGCAGTTCCCAGCAGTCATTAGAAACATGGCTGGTCTTTTTGTAATGTGAGCACTTGGGTTACAAGGTGGAGGTAGAAAATTTAGGTTGAGAGGCTTATCCTCCAAGTGCACAGTTAGGGGATTTCTCCTTGCCAGATTCCCCCTTGGTACTCTGGGAATCAAAAGACTTCTTCTTGTGCAGGTTGAATGAGCTTTCTTGCTTTAAACCTAATCATTTTTAGTCCTTGTAATGTTGCTCAACCTTGCTAAGAAATGCCAGCATTTCTTTATAATCCTTAGGGTCCCCTTTTATCAGATGCACATGTACCTGGATTTCTTCTTGGCATCA
Source organism: Emmonsiellopsis sp. PD_5 (assembly GCA_032988985.1). Classification (NCBI taxonomy): domain Eukaryota; kingdom Fungi; phylum Ascomycota; class Eurotiomycetes; order Onygenales; family Ajellomycetaceae; genus Emmonsiellopsis; species Emmonsiellopsis sp. PD_5. Next base: position 35,777 of record JANTQI010000175.1, on the reverse strand, counting down.
GTTCCATAGGTTGGAGCTGCACTGTTCCTCCTGTATCTTGTAGGGAAGATCTTTTTTCAGGTTCACAAGATATTTGGTGAAATTGCATACTGATTGACCTTCTCATTAGCACACATTAGTATATCTTTTTATAGATTATCATTGGAGCACATCAGGGTCCATGAGATGTAGCTGGAACTGCACATAAAGGTTTCCCCAGGTGAGAGGCAGGTTTTCTGGATTAAATTCATGATTTTTTCAGAAAGTGTCCCATCTGTACAAAGGTTCCATGATGAGTTTCTGCACAGTATTCTGAATGTGGTGCTTTTCATTTGCATAGTAATTTTCATTGTGTTTAAATTTCATTTCCATGTGGATGATAAAGTCTTCAAGTTCCATCATGTTTTTCCTTTGATACTTGGTAGAGGTATCAACCTTGGGACAGGTCATTTATGGAATCTACATAGTGTCAGAGCAGCCTCACTTGAGGAACTGTATAGCAGCCACTTGTGCCTTTTCCTGCACAATCAATTATTCCACCTCTTATTCCACAGATTCATCAGAGTCAGCTCTGTGCAGCAACTTATCTTTCAAGGCCTTGGTAAGGCATTCTACTTTCTGGATCTTCCACTGCATCTGCAGCTCCTTAATGTGTTCCTTAATAGTATGCAGCTGTTCTACCACCAGTGCACCTTCAGTATCAGAGGTTGCCTTGCAGTTAGGGGAATTCTGCCCATGGGAATTAAGCTGTAATTTATTGTTACTGGTCCCATGCTGTGCAGTATTTTTAATGTACACTTGAGGAATTTCTTCATGATTGTTGGCAGGTCTTCTGTGAACCATTTTGATGATGGTTTTGTTGATTTTAATGGTTTGTTTTCATCTATTTCCAATGGACTGTTCACTCAGGGGTGAGCAAACAGAACTGTAATATCTGGTTTCAAATAGAAGGCTTTTTAGTGTAAAATCAGACTATGAGTTGTTGAACAGTGTGATGGGAATAGACAGGTGATAATGTATGTAATATTTAAATGTATAGGTCATCTAGTAATAGAACTGTTTGCTGGTTCTTTTCATAAGAAACCTGTGCAGTATATATCTATCTCAAAGGCCACATAAGTGTGCATGTGATTGGGCCATAGTCTGCCCAAGTCAGTGCACAGTTCCTCTGATTCAGCTGGTGCCTCAGTGTGTAGTTCTTCTGGCATCTCAATGCATCATTCTTCTGATGCTAAGATGCAGTTTTGCCCAGCTTCCTCTGATGTCACTGTGCAGTTCATCCAGTTCTGCCTGTGGTTGGTGTGCAGTTCTTCCAGCATTAATACCCATGTGGTGCACAGTTCTATCTGTGTGTTACATCCAGGAGCAGCTTCTGAAATTCCCAGACAATATTGAGTTAAATGACCTGCAGGCTCTCACTGAAGATAAAATTGATTTTAATTGCAGAAGCTTGGCTTCCTTCCCAGATGACCCAGAAGAGACCTGGCCCAGCATCAATCTCTGTAAGTCTAATGACCCCTCCTTTACATAATTCCAGCTAACATTGCCAGATATCATCCTGCATGATCACCAGGTCTCCAACACCTTCTAGGCAAACCTTGCATCATTATGCCTGACCCCCAGCTATCCAACCCACTTCCTAGCCCCCTAAACCACCTCCCCCAACTTGCATTCCTGTGCTCCCCCAGCTTCTGTGACCCCTCAGCCCCTCACATGTTTGTTAGCACCTCCTGTTCATATGCAGTTGATGACTGGCCTGAGCCTCATCTTGCAGAATGTTCCCTCATTCCCCTCATCTGGCCCCACACCTCCTCCTGACTGGACCCTGTGTGTTATATATGACACCACCTGATTTCCAAGCTGTGAGCTTGCAGCCCCTGTGTACAAAAAATGGTATAAAAGTATGGAATCCAATATGATCTCATGCAACTATGAAGACTTCATGAAATACAGTATCCAATCTTGCCCACACATGGCCCATGGTTTCAGTGTGTGGGAAACAATTCCTGTGAACCCCTCAGATGTGAAACCTTCCCCCTTCATCAATGTCTATTTTCACCTTCCTGCAAAGGAAAAGGAGTCCTTTGGTCTGGAGCCCACTTGCACATTGCAGTGGTTGCTCAACAATAACCTTGTCTTACATCACAAGAAATTCTCCAAGCTGAGTCACAATCACATGGCAGTTCTCATGTACTGCTATGGTGTGGAGGCAGATGCAGGGTGTAAGAAATGCTGTGCCCAAAATAAGGGCCCCTTCCCACAGTGTATAATCCCCCAGCCTGAAACAGTGAAGTCCTTTGCATGTGTAAATTGTATCTGGAATTTGCAAGCAAATAAATGTGACTTTTATAAGATCCCCCCCTCCATGCTAACTCTCCATCATACTAATGTAAAATAGATCCTTATGCACAGGAGATTGAGGACCATTGCTTCTTTAAGATTCACCCTGCTGCTCCCAACTATACCCCTGTGCATACTGAAACCTCTGCACCTGAACAGATGCCCAGTCTTAAGGTGCAGATCTTTCAGCTTGGCTAAGACTCTGCTGCTGCCAACACAACTTCTTTGTCTGCACCATCTGCTTTCATTCTCCTGAGCTCCTCCCCTCTGGCCTCAGTTCACTGCGCTGCTCCCCACCCTCATACAAATGAGTTTGAGTTCCCTGCAGAGATCCACCACATATTAGTTGTCTCTGTAAGCTTGATGCTGCCTCCCATGACCTCCTTGCCCACTGCCATGATACCCTCTCATGGAACTGCATGAAACCGGTACATTATTTTATCTGAATGTCTACCCACCAACAATCTGCAGGAAGTCATGCATGCTTTAGCTGAAGCTAAAGCTGAAGATGTTATATATGCTCTGAAGTATTACTGTAAGGTGCTCAAAGAATCTGAGCTCTAAGCTTATGTAGCCCCCTGCCACTGAAAAATAAAAATATCTCCCTAAAACCCTCCTGAAAAAAAATTTTTCTGTGATTTTTAACTTTTTGCATGTATTTAGATTTCTGGGGAATAGCCCCATGGCTCAATAAAAGTTCTGTTTTATGAATTCCCCTCCATCTCATGTGAACAACTGTTGACTAACCATTAAAATGCCATGCCCATACAAAAGAAATGCAGGAACAAATCAATGGCAAAATGACTAGGTTCAGCAGAGTGCATGTGTTTGCATGCAATGAACTCCACCCTGCATATTATACTGTCATATGATTCTACCAGTTCAAATCACTACAGTGAATGGTCCTGGGAAGCTAATCTTACCTTGCTTTTAGGCATCCCCTTAAGTGTTAACAGCTTGAACCAACATATCTGCTGATGCTTTTAAAGATTCATCCTCTGTTAATTCCACAAATGAACTGACACTGACAGTTGAATCACTCCATGATCCCTTTTCTTGTGATCTAACCCACATGCAAGTTGATTGCCATTTTTCATTTGATTTTTCCAGCCAGCCCTCTGGTGTTGATGATGCCTGAGGATCATGCAGCCCACTATTATTTCATTACTTATCAGTTCTTATGGTTGCCCTGTGGCTTCCATGGCCTCCCACTCCCTTTATGTGATAGTGGAAAGCTCTGAGTAAGTGATGTCATCCAGTTTGTATGCATCAATGATTTCTCTGACTTCCAAGGGCTTCTTGATTGTAATATCCTTCTTCTTCAGTGCAGAAGAAATCACTGCAGACAACCATAATCCCTCTGAATTATCTGTATTTGCTTCTACAAGCTGTAATCCATTGATCAGATGTTGTAGGACCCAGCCCCCTGGTTCCTCCAGTGTGTATGTGCCCAGTGGATGAGCCTTAATTACCTGATATGGCCTAAACCACTTCAGCTGAAACTTCTCAGGCCCCTTGTTTCAGACAAGGACCCATTGCCCCTCCTTGATGCTGCTCTTCATTATGAGAGAGTCTTGAATTCATTTGGAACAGATCACATGATTAAGCAAGAGCTTATTTGCCTGCACTTGTGCATTTATAACAGCCTTGACCCTAGGTTCTGGGTCATCAATTGCCAGATCCTCCCCCACTGAATCAGACTTATCCCCTGGGATGCATGGCTGCAGGCTGTACAAAAGGTAGAATAGTAAGCACTTTAACACTGAGTGCTAATAAGCTCATGTTATGAAAAGTATCTGTAGCAAATATTTATCCCACAGCCTTATTGGTCTTCCCATGAGATATTTCATAAGCATCTGGCTGAGAATCCCATTCAACCTCTCCACCTTCCCATTCATGTGAGGATGATAAGGAGTCATCATGCAGTGCCTTATCTGAAGCTGTGCAATGAAATGCCTCACTGCTCTTCCCACTAAATTTGCATCATTATCTGAAAGAATCTCATGCAGTATGCCATAGTTCACATATATATCTTCATGCAAGAACCTGGCAATCATCTCCTCTGTCACATCAGAAACAGCTTTCACCAGAGGCCATTCAGTTGTATAATTAATGACTGTTATAATCCAGCAATTTCCATTCAGTGTGTGAGAAAGAATCCCAATAAGATTGATCTCCCAACATTCAAACAGTTAAATCATACTACTCATCTGATGCTGTGCCTCCTCACATTTCAACCCTGACTTCAAGCCCTTCATCACCTGGCAATTTGGACACTTTTAGGCAAATTCCTGAATATCATCTTCCATGTCAGGCCAATAAGTGTGCACTTGCAGAACACCTAGCAGGCCTGGGCTCCCAAGATGTCCAAACTTATGGTGCAATCAGGCAACCAAGTCTCAGTGGAATGGAGGCTTAAGATAAGGAGCCTCAGTGTATTTAAGATTATGATACAGCATAATATCATCCTTCAATCTCCCCAACTTCATGAGACCATAAGTCTTCTTGATGACACATATAAGCTTAGGATCTCACAGTCTTCAGTTTGCACTAAGTTGCTCAAGTATAGCCTTATACCATTTCTTCTCATCCAACCCCTTTAGTGCATTCAGGACAATTTCACCCTGTGCATGATTTGTAGGACTCTCTCCCATGAAGTCAGGCCTCTTGCTAATCACATCAGGTATGATCATCTCTATCTCTTTACAGTATTTAAGGAGGATGTTATATTTCTGGAATTCAGAAACCCATTATACTAACTGCTTGAATGGCTGTTTCATTATATGAAGATAAGTAAGACTCTTATGATTCATTATCACTGTCATCTGCTGATTGTTCTTAATATACTAATGCTATATGTGCAAGATGTGCTTAATCACAAGAAGCTCCTTCTTATGGATCAGATAATTCAGTTCCACATCTGACAGCTTTCACCTATTGTATACAACTGGGTGGAACTTTCCATCCAGTCCTTCTTACAACAGTGTACAGCCTATCACCCACTCCAATGCATCTGTTTCAATAGTGAAGGCTTTTACATGGTCTGGTTGTATTAAGATCAGTGAAGTTGTCATCTTCTCCCTAAGTGAGAGAAATACCTCTTCACATGATGCATTCCAGATGATTGTATAGAACTTCTTCTTATGCAATAGCTCATCTGTTTCCTTCAGCAGATCCAACAAGGATGCCATGATAGTGGTAAATCCTTTCACAAAGCATTAATAGTACACTGTAAGGCCAAGGAACTGTCATACATAATGTACATTTCATGGTCTCAGCTAATTTGCAATAATGTCTATCTTCTCCAGCAGGGGATGAATCTTTCCTCCTCTGATAATATGTCTCACAAACTCCATCTCTTGTATTCTGAACTGACATTTGGATAGTTTCACATAAAGTTCATGCTCTTACAGAGTCTTAAGGACATATTCAACATGTTTAAGATGCTCTTCATATGAGTTGGAAAAAACTAAGATGTCATCCAAATAGATCAAACACCATTAGCTGTTTCCTTCATGTAGGATGGTATTCATCATCATCTGAAAAGTGGCAGATATGTTTGTGAGACCCATCAGTAGTACAGTCCATTCAAATTTACCCCATTGGGTATTAAAAGTGGTCTTTGAAATTAATATCTCTCCCACATGAACTTGATAATATTCTGACAACAAGTCAATCTTCATGAGATATTTCATGTCACTAACAGTATCCAATTGCTGTTAAATTCATGGGAGAGGATAGGTGTTCTTTTCTGTGATCAAATTAAGTGCCCAATAGTTAATGCACATATGCCACTTACCATGCAGCTTTTTTATGAAAAGCACTGGGAATCCCCAGAGACTTAATGAAGGTCATATGAGGCCACATTTCAACAATTTCTTGATCTGCTGTTACTGTTCCTCCAAGTGAACTTGCAAGAGAGGGTACATATTGATGTTAATCAGCTGCACATCTTTGGTCTCTATCTTATAAATGAATTTCCTCTCAGAAGGTAGTTTTAGCAGTAAGGTAGTTCAGAAAATACTCTCATACTTCACAAGTAAAGCCTTCATATGTTTCTCATTCCTAGAATCAATTGGTGCAGGCAGTGGGCCCTCTTCCTCCTTTTGTTGTATGACATACAGCATTATCTCAGCCTTACCCTTCCAACTTGCCCAACTGAATTGATGAGCTGTCATGAGGTTGAGGTCTTCCACCTACAGTGTAGTGAACATGCAACATATATCATGAGGAAGAATTTTATGGACCTTCTTCTTCTGATCCATAAGTCACATGTGGTATATTATTTAATTAATATTTGAGTTGCACCATTTGAACCAATCTAGCCCAAGAATGAGATCATACTCAATGTTGACAAGCTCTCAAGCCCAGATCCAGCAGGACCATCCCCTGAAGTGCAAGGGGAATTTGATTCAGATGGGTGAGAGTATTCACTTTTTGTCTGGAAGCTTGACCCACTTGGGATCTTTGATTCATGAGGCCTCCAGCATTTGTTGTAAGATATAATCTCCAATATAAACTGTAGAAGCTCCCATATTGGCTAATACTTGAATGAGCACAGTATGGTCAGCTTCCATGAGGCCTGAATATATGAGTAACCCTCTGCCAACTGCATTAAGATGCTCATCTAATTCCTCCTTTTCCTCCTCTATCTCCATTGGTTGTTCTCCTGCCTTTACAGGATTCAAGAGATCATGTAAATCTGTTAACTCTGGAACTTGCAAGGCCTTCTACAATCAATCAGTAAGTACCCCTGAACTTACTGATCCCACTAGTTTTTTAAGTTCTTATTCTTTGGGCCATAGGACATTTTTAGATCCCATGATCAGTTCAGCTGCAATGGAAGCAAACTTTATACTTCTTACATCAGAGTCACCAGGCAGTACTGGTCTTCTTTGGCAGATTCAGCACTTTGATAATCACATTAAGATTGATATCCATGGCATCTGAATTATATAATGCAGTAGGTGTAGCACCCATGCTCTTCATAGGATTTACAGCTTGGTTCAAATATTTGAGAGCAGTCTCTCACTGAAAAAGAATCTCATATGCTTCAGTTACTATTATTAGTTGATTATTTAATCAGTTCCATTCACTCTTCATGGTTGCATTGGCAAACATGATAAAGAAACCCAGGCAATTTTACTCTAGCAAATTGAAAGTTGATTCATTGTACAATCTGTTAAACTTGGTGTAGTACAAGTTCAGATCCTTGGTCTGATGAAGAGCCAGAAATTGTTCATTCCACTTAATATCTGCATTCAGTTCCTTGAAATGCTGTTAAACCCATTGTGTGAATTCTTCCCATGACTTCAGGAGAGAATGATTGACAGAATCATTCATATAGAGTTTTTTAATACTTTTCCATAGATTCTTAGTGCTCCCATGAAGAAGGTTAGCACCTTAAAAGGCCTTTTAACAGCTTGTGAGATTCTTCCCCATGAGTTCCCATTCATTCCAAAAATGAGCCTTCATTTTAGCAATCCATTATACAGCTCCATCATTCTTATAAGTCCCATTATACATCAGAGGTTTTACCATATCTGACATCTTGATATATCCAGTTGCAGGAGGTTCATCCTCCCAGTTATCCTCTTGTACAGCTGTTCATCCTGGTGGTATGTCCAGTTTGGCTGGAGTGCTGATACCTGGTGTAAGAACAGTAGGTTCATTAATGGTTCAGGTGGACAAGAAAGGACTATTAGATCTTTTCCTTGCCCAACATTGGAGATTGGAGATCTGGTCTTATAGGGTGGATTCAGAGTTCACCTGACTAAGGTGTGCATTGGTGAGCTTTTTTTTGAGAGCATTGTTTCAAATTCATATGTTTTGCAGATCATTCACTAACTTCACTATGGCTTTCTTGTTCACCTGAATGGATTGTATATTCTTGTGATAAACAATGTCCCTTATGTGTTCCATTGTAGCTTCTCAATCATATAAAATAGCTTGAAGAATGCTATCATGCACTCCTGGAGCCTCATTGGTAGGAATTAGGCTAAGCATCTGTTGGATGACATCTCACAGTTTGGGTAACAACTGACAGATATCACTCAAGCCCTGATTATGGGCTCCAATCAAGGTATTCTGCTTGGAATTCATAATGAATTAATTAGTTGTTAAACATATGACTTCTGAAGGTCAATGAGTTTCATATGAAAAAAGGAAAAGGCTTCATGTGTGTGGGCAGTCTCTCATCCCAGTGGACATTCTTGAGACTTTATACCCATTAGATGAGAGGGAGTAGCTCCTCCAAAATTGCTTGCTACCCCTCTTCTTGTCATTGGAAATCACCAAGGTCACTGTTCATACAGGGCCACATCATTCATATGTGGCTGAGACTGCATTGTCCTTGCATGCATGATGCTATGTGGCATCATGTTCTCATCTTGTAAGGGTGTTTATCAGCAACATCTCATGCAATCTCTACAGACTGTATGACATGGTATGATAGATCTCTCCATCAGCAGAATATCATGTTACTCAACTATATGAATGGTCAGCATTTAGACATGCTACCAGATGTGATTTAAAGGTGTCTGATTGTATGAAAACCATTGAGAATTGTGCAATATATATAGAAAATAGGTGAGCTGGTAGTACAAAAAGGGGTGTAGTACATAGTAGTGCTGGCCGGTGTGATAGGGCTACATACGATCACGTGACCCGGTATGTGATCTCGAAAACCACAAGGGAGATGAATGGCTAACTGCCTTCCACATGAGATATAGCCTGTTTGAATGGACTGTCACACTGTTTGGTCTCATGAACATGCCTAGCATGTGGTAAAGATATATTAACTGGGCCTTGCAAGACTATCTAGATGAATTCACTTCCACTTACCTTGATGACATCCTGATCTTCACTGATGACTCCCATGAACAGCACCAGCAGTATGTCCAAAAAGTCCTCATATGACTCCATGAACATGGCCTCCCAGTCAATATTAATAAATGCACATTTAAAGTTAAAAAAACTATCTACCTTAGCTTCATTGTAGAGGCAGGGAAGAGAGTCCACATGGACCCTAAGAAGGTTGCTGTGATCATCAAATGGGAAGCCCCTATAATCATTAAAGGCATGTAAGGCTTTCTTGGCTTTGCAAACTTCTACTAATGCTTCATCTGAGAATTTTCCAACATCTTACAACCTCTCACAGACCTCACACACAAAGACCAACAGTTTCAGTGGACTAAGGATGCTGAAAAGGCCTTTAAACACCTTAAAAAGATGTTCATCTCTGTGTCAATACTGATTTCCTTCAACCCTAATTGTCTAACTGTAGTAGAAACAGACTCTTCTGGCTATGTGACAGAAGGTGCTCTCATATAATGGAACAGTAAAGGTGTTCTATGACTCTGTACCTTTATGTCTAAGAAACTCAGCCCTGCCAAAGCCAATTATGAGATCTATGATAAGAAACTACTTGCTATTATCCAATGTCTTGAGGAATGGGACTCCAAACTTCACAGTGTGAAGGATTTTAAGATTATCACAGATCATAAGAATCTCTGATATTTCATGATAACTTGCAAACTCTCTAAATGCCAAATGCATTAGGTGGAATTCTTCAGCTGATTCCATTTTATAATTTACTACTGCCCAGACACTGAGAACTCTATGGCAGATGCACTATCCTGCTATAAACAAGATATGCCTTTTAAAGATTCTAATGCCTGCTGGGTGAACTGTGAGCACTGATTACTTAACCCTATAATAATTAAGGATTCTGATACCACTTTACATGGCACAATCTGTGCATCATCTGTGTCTATAAGGATCATGCAAGCAGACCTCACAGAAGAACCTTCTAAAGTGGTCTTACTTCTACTAAAAGACCTCTGGGAGACTGCAGCTGCTTCAGATGAATAGTTTAATGTGATAACTAATATCATAAAGAGATAAGAACATCATTTCCCATCTGAGCTATGCATCTGCATGGACATTACTAAGTGCACAGTTAATTAAGATAGCCTGCTCTGCTTCCAAGAGAGGCAGTGAGTTCTCAATTCAGAACTGCTTCATACATAAATCATACAGGAAACTTATGATTTCCTCATAACTAGCCACCCAGACTGTAAAGCTTTCTACTGAATACTCTCTTAAGATTTCTACTGGCCCAACATGTTACAGAACATCTAATAATTCACCTGAAATTATAATATCTACTGATTTACTACTGCCTAGTGAGACTGCCACCAGGGTCTCCTCAAATCTCTCCTGATCTCTGAACATGTCTGATGTGATGTTACCATTAATTTTGCAGTCAGCCTTCCTAAGAGTAGTAACTGTATGAACATTTTGGTCATCATTAACTGACTGAGTAAAGGCATCATCCTAGAACCATATGAGAAGATGGATGTACTAACTGTTATAGATGCCTTCCTCTGAAGCCTATTTTACTGCCAATATGGACTACCTTACATGATTGTCTCAGACTGTAGAACTCAGTTCATCAGAGCCCTCTGGGTCTGTATATGCCAGCTTCTCAAGATCTCCTAACATCTCTTAATGGCCTATCACCCTAAAATGGATGGCAGCACTGAATGCATGATCTAAATGACTAAAATTTACCTCTGAAAGTTCTGTTTATATGCTCAGAATGATTGGAATGAACTGCTCTCACATGCTGAACTTGTAATTAACAGCTGTAATGCTGTTAGCATGAACATCAGCCCATTTTTCCTCTTACATGATTATAACCTTAAAGTGCTTAACCTTGCTGAATCTCCTGAACCACCTCCATCACCCTGCAGTCTAATTCAGATAGTGGATACCATTATCTTGAAACTTCAGCAAGCTTGTAAATGGGCTGAGGCCACCATGGCAAGCATCTAATAGGATCAGTAAGATCATGTGAACATCTTGTAAAAGTCTGCCAAACACTATAAAATGGGTGATAAGGTCTGGCTGAACTTGCAGAATATTACCACTGACTGCCCATTTCATACACTTGATTATTACCATGTAAAGTACACCATAGTTGAAGTCCTGAAGAGTTAGTTATTAACTTGACACACTGCTTGGTATCCATAATGTGTTTCATATGAATCTACTCTATAAAGCCTCTGATGACCCATTCCCTTTGCAAGATGTCACTGACTGGCACCCACCCAGCATCATCAGAGAAGATAACAAGGTCAAATATAAAATAGAAGCCATCCTCAACCATCACCCACATGTAGTGTTGTTTTTTTTTGGGTTCAGGTCAAAAAATTGACCCGCAGGCCCACCCAAATGGGTTAGTGGGTTTGGTTGGTAGGGCTGAACCTGAAATTTCAGGTTAGCAGGTTAATGTAGGGCAACCTGTTTAACCTGCTGCAGGTCACCAGAAATAGTTAGCATCAGCATATTTATACAATTTATCTAATGGAGATAGTTATGCAACCCTATTACATTGCATATTTGCATAATTCACTGAAATAGTGTGTTGGGTACTGATCTGTATTGGATTTCACATAACATCTGCTGAAGCCAACATGTATAAATCCAGCCAAAGTTCAACTACAATAACTACTTATGATAGAACAGAAACTACAATAATTCACCCTCTGAAGTGTAACCTGTTGGAATATACATCTCATACATTGCTTCCAACCTGTCCAAAGAATAGCTGCATTGCTCTTCCTCTAGCTCATCTCTGTCCCAAACAAATTCCTCATCATCATCTGGTATATAGTCCATCTAATTCATGAAACTCCTCATCTGATGACTTGTAAAAATGTGGATGTTTCTCTGGTTCTGCAGGCAGAGAAGCTCTGAATGTTCAATTGTGCTTTTTCTGCTCCAGTCAATTGCATGTGTCTAGGGACATGAAAATTGATCCATCCATATGATATTGGCTGGGGCATTTAATATAGAAAGGAAGGTTGGCAGACTCCCATAGAAACTGAAGTGCTTTCTTGCCAACCTGATGAATAGTGTTCATTACAACTGCACAGTTTTCAAAAGCTCCCCTGTACCCCATTTCCTCTTGCAGCTGATGAAACTTTGGAAACAGTTCATTTCCTTCTCCAACCATATGTCCAAGAGAATGGCAGAACTTCAAGAAGCACCTATCTGGGGTTAAATCAAGTAAATCAGGCTGAGAATGATAAGGCTCCAGTGCAAACAGGGTATCAGGTTGGGGGTGAGCCTCTGCACTATAAATTAGAAATCATATTCCAAGGCAGTAGTATGTGAAGTGAAACATACCTTTAAAGTGAAGAGCATACTTCTCAAGATCTTGGGTGTATTGAGCTTGCTTGTACAGAGCAAAGGCAAGAACAGTGTTCAGCTCAGTAGCCTTATAGTAGTAGTATAGAATTTCCCATTTCACCATGTAAGTCTTGCAATTAAGACCACATCCATGCTCTATACTCTGATTAGCCAGCACCACTAACTGACAAGGACAGGGAATATTACCTTCCATATCTGCTTTGTGCATGGACTTGAACAGTTGATGATAAAACAATTCCTCATTAGTTGTATAATCATTGCAATGATCTGATGAATGGGGTGGGGATTCCATGTTGGCAGATCAGTCAAAGGACAGGGTTAAAGGTTGGTGTTGAAGGATGATATTAAAGGACAGAGTCAAAGGTCAGTGTTGAAGGATGATGTTGAAGGATGGGGTCAAAGGTCAGTGTTTTGAAGGATGATGTCAAAGGATGGGGTTGAAGGACAGAGTCAAAGGACAGAGTCAAAGGATGGGGTCAAAGGATGGCCTGCAGGCAGACAAATGGGATTTCAATTAAGACTGGCAAATACTGGGCAAACCAGAATCACAATGCATAAGCTTACTTCATTAATGAATCAAAACAACAGCCCTTCCACCACAAAGGAAACCACTGTGCCACTGTAAAATATTAACCAATAAATCCAATCTAAGTTGAAGGCAACAAAGTGTGATTATGCATGTGATTATGCAAAATGCAAGTCACATCCATAGATTCTACAAAAACCACAATCCTCCCAAATACTACACCAATCAATTCAACTTGAGTTGAAGCCAAGAAAGGCTAATTATTCCAACCAATGACACATGGAGCTGCCAAGTGATCAATGAGGAACCAAACTAAGGCACTAAAGTATGTAAGTTAGCAGGCTGAGAGATCCAAGTTAGGTTGAACATTAAATGTTGAAGCTGATGAGTATGTTAACAACAGTTGACCTTGAAATGGCATTCAAATGTATGCCTGACAGGATAAGCTGGGTCTATTATATTTTGTATAGAATATGCTGTAATACATGTCAATATAATAACAATATTTACCAAAAGGTGCAAGCTGACATATCAACTAAAGTTGAATGTAGCCATCTGAAAAATATACATATATATAGTAACAGGCTAGATGCCTATTACAGGTGAGATCTAGCTACACTATGTACAAAGTTGAAATTGCTGAAGAAGAAAAGGAAAAAGAAAAGAGAATGTGAGATTGTGTAATATAAGAGATTTCAGGCAGAGCAGCATTCCCCCAATCCAATAGTTGGGCAAAAAGTGGCCTCTGATTGATCAGGCAATTTCCTGGCCCTGGGCTGGGAAATCCTGATTGGTTGGCTGGTCAGAAGAATGGCAGCCTCTGATTGGCTGAATGATTTCTGGGCCCCAGGCCCAGAAATCCCTGATTGGTCAGGCAAAATATCAGAGAAAGATTGGGCTGATCATATGATTGGAGCTGTGAGGCTTGGACAAGCTATAAGATAGGGGTATAAGGGTGCAGCCCTTCACATTATCCCCCCCTACTCAGAGGGTGGGTGGGCAGGAATCAGGGAAATTGGAGAATCAGATGGATGCAGGTTTTCATATCATGTGAGCACAGCAGTGTCTTGCAGGGTGGAGGCTGGTTCCCACATTGGGGCTGCATAACCAAGCCATTTCATAAGGTATTGGAAGCTGCAGCCATGCAGGTGGCAGTTGAGGATGGCCTCTATTTCATACTCAACCTCATTATCTTCCCTGATGATGCTGGGCAGGTGCCAGTCAGTGATATCTTACAAAGGGAATGGGTCATCAGAAGCTTTGTGGAGCAGGTTTGTATGAAACACATTATGAATTTCAGATGGCATGTCAAGTCAATAGTTATAACTTCCTAGGACTTCAACTATGATGTACTTTACATGGTAATAATCAAGTGTGCAAGACAGGCAGTCTGTGGTGATATTCTGCAGGTTCAACCAAACCTTATCACCCACTTTATAGCATTCAGTGGGCTTTTACAAGGCATTCACATGATCCTACTGGTCCTGTTGGGCACTTGCCATGGTGGCTTCAGCCCATTTGCAAGCCTGCTGGAGCTTCAAGATGATGATATCCATTATTTGAATTGAACTGCAGGGCAACAGAGGCAGTTCAGAAGATTCAGTGAGGTCAAGCACTTCAAGGTTATAGCCATGTGAGAGGAAGAATGGGCTGACATTCATGCTAACAGTGTTACAGCTGTTGATTGCAAGTTCAGCATGCAGGAGAAGCTCATTCCAGTCATCCTGAGCATATAAACAAAATTTTCAGAGATAGATCTTGGTCATTTGGATCATACATTCAGTGCTGCCATCAGTTTTGGGGTGATAGACAGTCAAGAGGTGTCAGGAGATCTTGAGGAGCTGGCATATGTAGGCCCAGAGGGCTCCAATGAACTGAGTTCCATAGTCTGAAATAATTGTATAGGGTAGGCTATACTGACAGTAGAATGGACTTCAGAGGAAAGCATTTATGACAGTTGGAGCATCCATCTTTTCACATGGTTCTAAGATGACACCTTTACTCAGGCAATCAACAATGATGAGGATGTTCATACAGTTACCACTACTGGGGAGGCTAACCATGAAATTAATGGCAACATCATGCCAGACACATTTGGGAATCAGAAGAAATTTGAGGAGACCCTGACAGCAGTCTTACCAGGCAGTGGTGGATTGGCAGATGTTGCAATTTTGGGTGAATCATTGGATGTCCTGCAACATGTTGGGCCAGTAGAAATCTTAAGAAAGTATTTAATAGAGAGCTTTACAGCTGAGGTGGTCAGTCATAAGGGAATTGTGAGTTTCTTGCATGATTTGCATATGAAGCAGTTCTAAATTGGGAACCCACTGCCTCCCTTGGAAGTAAAGCAGGTCATTTTAATTAACCATGCACTCAGTAATGTCCATGTGGACTCATAACTTGGGCAGAAAATGGTACTCTTATCTCTTCATAATATCAGTCATCATGCTAAGTTGTTCATCCAAAGTGGCTGCAGTCTCTCTGAGGTCTTTTAGTGGGAGTGAAGGCACTCCAGGGGAGGCTTCCTTGGAGAGGGCCTGTGTGATTCTCATAGATGTGGGTGACATGCAGATTGCACTGTGTGAAGTAGACTCAGACTTCTTAATTATTACAGGATTGAGTAATTAGTACTCACAGTTCACCCAGCAGATGTCAGAATCTTCAGAAGGCATATTTTGTTTACAGCAGGATAGTGTGTCCACCATAGAATTCTCAGTGCCTGGGCAATAGTGGATCATAAAATGAAATCAGCTGAGGAATTCTGCCCAGTGCATCTGGCATTTGGAGAGCTTGTAAGTCATTGTGAAGTATTAGAGGTTCTTATGATTTATAATGATCTTAAAGTTTTTCACACTGTGAAGTTTAGAGTCCCATTCTTTAAGGCATCAGATAATAGTGAGTAGTTTCTTATCATAGATCTCATAGTTGGCTTCAGTGGGGCTGAGCTTCTTGGACATGAAGGTGCAAAGTCATAAGACACCTTCACTATCCCATTGCATGAGGGCATCACCTATTACATAGCCAGAAGAGTCTGTTTCTACTACAGTCAGATGATCAGGGTTAAAGAAGATGAGTATCAGCATGGAGATAAACATCTTCTTGAGGCATTTAAAGGCATTTTTAGCATCTTTAGTCCACTGGAACTGCTGGCCCTTATGTGTGAGGTCTGTGAGGGGTCATACAATGTTGGAAAATTCTTAAATGAAGTGCCGGTAGAAGTTCATAAAGCTGAGAAAGCCTCATATATACCTTTAATGATTGTAGAGGCTTCCCATTCAATGATTACAGTGACCTTCTTGAGGTTCATGCAGACTCCCTTCCCTGCCTTCATAATGAAGCCAAGATAGGTGGTCTCTTTGACTTCAAATGCACATTTATTGATATCAACTGGAAGGCTGTGTTCACAGAGTTATATGAGGACTTTTTGGACATACTGCTGATGTTGTTTGTGAGAACCATTGGTGAAGATCAGGATGTTATCAAGGTAAGCAGAGGCAAATTTGTCTAAATAATCTTGCAAGGCCCAGTTGATGTATTACTACCATGTGCTAGGCACATTTATGAGACCAAATGGTGTAACAGTCCACTCAAATAGGCCATATCTCATGCAGAAGGCAGTTAGCCATTCATCTCCTTCTGTGATTTGGATTTTGTAAAAGGTGGAGATAATATTAAGCTTGATGAACCATTTTGCTCATCTGATTCATTCAATTGTCTCATTAATGAGCAGGAGCAGATAGCAATCTTTTTGGGTGAGCCAGTTGAGGCCTCAGTAATCAATGCAGAATTGGAGGCCTCTGTCAGGCTTTTTGATAAAGAGAACTGGTGCATTTGCAGGCAAATTGCTGACTTGTATGAAGCCTTTATCCAGGAGGTTGTTGAGGGTCTTCCAGAGGACAAGGAGTTCATCATGCAATATGTTGTATAATGGGCCCCATGGCGGCTGGGGATCTTTGCCATCCACCTTCTTAAGCTTGATGTGGTGGTTATGAACTCTGTGGAACAGTGGAAGCTTATCAGTGGCTTTGTGGTTAAAGATGTCAAGGAATTCATGGTAGTGTGGAGGGAGAATGGTCTACTTCAGGAGGTTCAGATTGATGGCTTTCTTGAGCAGGGCTTTCTTGACAGTATCATCCCACAATTGCCTGCTGGCTTCCAAGATATTCTGATCAAACTTTAGGAGAAACATGGTAAGGGTATCATGCCTCTGACAAGCACTGTGGAGCCAGGTTAAGGCCTTTAAGGTGACTGCAGGGTTGGAGAACAGAACATTGAGCTGGTCAAGAATCTCATTTGGAGATAGTGTGAGGTGTGAATTGGCCTTCATCCAAGGATGAAATCAGGTGGAAGCAGTTCTGATGAGTTACAAGAAGATATACTATGCTTGATCAGCAGAGCTACCAATTGCAGGACTGTCAACACTGATTTTTACCATGACATTGAGTCACCAGACAGGGTATTTAATGAGCTTTTTGCCACTAAAGGTTGCCAATGTGGCAAGCTTCTCTTTCAGATGTTTTGTGAAGTCTCCCAAAGGAGTGGTTGGAGGATTATTTGGAGTATCAGCAGGAGTATTAGCCTGGTTAGTGAGAGACTGAATCTGGGCTGCAAGCTATTATATGAGGTTTTAAAGTTCAGCTTCAGAGCTCTGAGGAGAGCTGCTGCCTTCATGCAGAGGATTCATATCTATAGTGGATTCATAGGATTAATTGGATTCAGAGTCAGGGTCAGATGAACTGAGGGAAAATCTCATGAGATTTCAATACAGACCATCATGGCTTTCATGCCTTTCACTGACACATTGTCTGGCTATACTGAATGGTTATATGAAGCTGGTGTCCTGAGTGGACCTTTTGCCAGCACTGAGTTGGATTTTTTGAATTTTTTGAAGAAGTCTGCTATATGTATAAATTGCATTTAGGACATACAGATCACATTCAGAAGTTTCAGTACAAGGATCTTTAATAAGAGATCAAGGAGTGATTTCAAAATGTGATGGGTTAGATTCCTATTACAGATGAGATCTAGCTACACTATGTACAAAGTTGAAATCACTGAAGAAGAAAAGGAAAAAGAAAAGAGAATGCAAGATTGTGTGATATAAGAGATTTTGGGTGGAGCAGTATTCCCCCAATCCAATAGTCAGGTGAAAAGCAGCCTCTGATTGGTCAGGTGATTTCCTGGCCCTGAGCTGGGAAATCCTGATTGGTCAGCTGGTTGGAAGAATGGCAGCCTCTGATTGGCTAAATGATTTCTGAGCCCTGGGCCCAGAAATCCCTAATTGGTCAGATGAAATATCAGAGAAAGATTGGGCTGATTGTATGATTGGAGCTGCAAGGCTCAGACAAGCTATGAGATAGGGGTATAAGGGTGCAGCCCTTCACATATATATATATATATATTTTGTTAGGGAAACACACTGTGATTCAGTCACAACAGCTATAAAACCATGGAAGGTGCTGATCTTTCTAACTTAAACCTATAGGGAGTTCAGTTCAATCACACAACAAATGAAATAAGGTGACAGTATGTCCAGACAGTCTGTGTTATTTGCTCTGTATAAAAGCTGATAAGTATAAGGCAACAGTGTCAGGCCTTTGACAGCAATTACCTGGTAAGTTATCTTAATGGTCAGAACCACAGTAACCTGTGGAGTTAACTGCATTATGAAATGAATTGCATTAAGTGAGTCAGTCTTATATAAGGGTGGTTCAACTTCACACTCTCTGTATTTTTCCTCCTTTAGTAACATCTGTTGTTGAACTGCCTCCACCCCTCTGGTTTGCCCCCTTGCCTGTTTTTTAAAATCAAACTAGGTCCCTTTTATAAACCCTACAGTCCAGGTAATGTACAATTTCAACTTAAGTTGAATTGCATGTTCATTGATATGGAATATTCTAACATTAAACTTTTATTTAAATCAGTATACACACTCTCCATTGCAATGTCTGAGCCTAGCTCTCCTTTAAGTGATCCACCCCTGGATGATAATCACTCTGAAAGCCATAAGACTGCAAGTGGCAAGTCAACTGGAGATAAGCCAACTGGAGATGGCCCAAATCCTGCCAATCAGGAATAAAATGTGGCTGGAGTTCCCACAAATGAAATTACAATGGATACTGTTCAGAATGACACTGAGATTAGTACCATAAAGCTGGCAGACAATGATTTATTCCTGCATTCAGCCCTGATGAGCCTTGCAATTGTTGACATCTGGGGCCTGAACCCCATCTAGCCTGAATCAATGTAGAACTGTAATATGTGTAATGATCATCTTCAGCATTTAAGAGAGTCCTTCAAAACCAAGGGTATTGATAGATGTAGGACCAATACCCACCTAAAAGCCTCTATGAGCCACAGTCACTTCAATCAGTTCATCAGTGAGTTCACAGCTGTGAACCCAGGAGAGGAAGCTGTCCCCACTGTCAATCAGATTAAGAACATGCTTATGCATGATCTTAAGGAAATGGTGTATCTTAAGATTTCAACAAAAATTACCCCCAAGTCACCCATTCTCAAGGCAGGCCAGCACTGTTGCCAGGTTCTGCTGGATTAGAATGCTGACAAGTTCAAGGAGGAAACTGTTGGTGATGAAGTATGTATATGCTCTTTCTTATGAATGAACTTTAGTTGAATACTAACAGTTTTATCTTCAGAACTATTATTGGTGCTGTAAATTCTATGATACTGAACTTCTGTACAGTAATTAGGATGCACTGGACTCCCTTCATACTAATAAGTATGAAATTTACTGGCTGAATGATGACAGTGACTCCTTCCATGCTATTGTGCTTGGATTGGATACCAAGAGCCCACTGGACTGCATTAAACTTCTCCAAAATGAGCAAGTCCTGTCCCAGTGGATAATGAGAACTTTTGGTATAAATATTGACAACTCAGGGCAATAGACCACAGTGTTGCAGAACAAGATAATGCAGGCTACCTTTGCAGAGTATGTGTCATCACCATATGGGCAGAAGACCTTCAATATTACCATGGTTGACAAAATTGTTGCCAGCAAGATGGACCAGGTAGGTTTAACTCTCTTCCCCAATTTATGTGATTTTCTGTATTTAACTTAAGTTAGTTTTGAACTCCACTTATTGAAGGGCATTCCACATTTTTGACCTACATCTTTGATGACTATGTATGTAAAGTCACCACTGCAGATGTCCAATGAATTATAGTGTTTAAGTTATTTATTTCTAATGACATACTTCATCCCCTTTTCTTCCTGGATGACACAGATCTATTTGCCAAGATCCTCAAAGAGAAGTTGGCCATGGATGAAGCATACTTTGCACAGGGCCTGAGTGCTAAGAGTCATCCCCATCTGAATCCTGCCTTCATGTGGCATGGTCAGTACTATATCTACTACTACCCTGAATTCCTAGAGGGACTCTCTGATAAGGAGTACCAAGCCACCTTTGCCCACATTTGGGAAGCATTTCAAAAGGACATGAAGGTCTATTTGTGGCCAACTATTGTGAAGATTTACAATACAATTGTGGACCCCCTCAGAAAGCTCTTACTGCACATAATGTTTTTCATTATTCTAAACTTTACAATGCCAGAGAATGCCTCCAAGGAATATTGTGTGTTCTAATGGCTGATTGAGATTTTAAAGATTCTCTCTGACAACCAAGATGATGAATCATATAATCATGCCATTGCATTTATCTTCCATCTTTAGAAACACATTAAGGAGTCTGAGACTGCATTTTCAAACTCTTCATTTTGTAACCAGGTGAGTTATTACATCCAACTTTGGTTGAATTGACAACCACTAATATCCCACAGTTTAACCCACTGTCAGGAAAGATTACCCAATCAGACTGTAGGACTGAGAGACCAGAAGCTGTTACATATCAGTCAAAATTTCAACATCTTCATTAGTGTCAGGTTATGCATCTTTACAAGCATTATGTAATGCTCCCATTCACAGGTTGCATGGCCATGTTTAACAATGAGACTAAACTTATAGCTTTAGATTCAATATCTTTGGTTGTCCAACAAGAGCTAACCTATCATAGGATGAGATGTGCCTCTCCACTAATTGGGGAGTTCAGATCTGCAATTTGCAGGTCACTCATAATTATAAACTCAATAAGTATCCCCAATTAACTAGTCTCCATGCCAAGGACAAGCTTAGTGGAGAGGGGGTAATATTTGGCACCCTTTATGAGTACTATCAGCTAAAACAGCTGTTGATTAATACCCTCTGTCACAGCTTCTCTCTCTCATCTGCAATAAAGGGGTATCAGAACCTCACCTTCAATTCCCAGGTGAATTAACTCCCAAATACCTTATGTTTACATTTAACTTAAGTTGGTTTGGTTTCTGTCATATACTAACATAGTTATAAACATGTGGAAATGAGCACTGCTTGGGAAGACATTATCAAGTATGGTGCTATTCTTTGCAACACTGGATGGCATATGGACCCTGAAAACATGGCTGAGCCATTGGAGTAATACATGCTCAATTTTCACTGGATCAAACAGATAATGGAGCAAGCCATAAAGGATAAGCTGCTTGTTATTGAAGAATTGCAGCTTGACCTGATTAAGATACAGAAGGAGCCAGAGATCCTCACTTGTCTGAGATGTTATGCTGAGATGCTGGAAGAAATTCCAAAGTCCATGTTATGCAAGAGAAAGGTGCCTGCCAAGAAGAAGGGGAATGGAAATGATTCATCAAAGAAACAAAAGACTACAACAAATGTGAATCCCTCTGAACCAGAGACAACTGAATCTGGTCCAAGCACCCCAGCAGCAGCTTCTACAATTGATACTGCTGTGTCCACTTCTTCCAAGAAGGGAGGAGCATCAAAGGGGGCAAGAGGAGCAGCAAGAGGAGCAGGGAAAAGAGTTGGGAGAGGAGCCAGGAGAGGAGCCAGGAGAGGAGCTAGGAGAGGAGCCAGGAGAGGCAGCAGAGGCAGTAAAGAAGTAGGAGAAAGAGCAAAAAATTGAGTTGTTAGGCAGTAAGTTTTCTCTGTGGCATTGGGTTAGCTGAATGCATGCTTGGGCAATTTGGTTTCAGTGGCTGGCTGGTTATCTGTTTCTTTTTGCATGGTCTGGTTGGAAGCTTTTTGCATGGTCTGATCAGAAGCAAAAGCATTACATGGATCATTAGTTTTATTTATCTTTACTTTTTTAATATCTGTTCTTACAGTTTGATTGCTTCCTGGGCTAGGATTAGTGGTTTATGATGGTGAAATGGCTCTCAATTTGATATGTTTTTCTGGGTTGTCAACTACATTTTCTTGCTTTTCTAATTTCCACTTTAGTTGAATTGCAGCAAGTGGTTTAAACATAATCAAATTTAATATGTTTAATGCACCATGGGAAGGAACTGCACTAATGCAATGGCTTTTATCCATTAATGATCAAGCTTTTACTCTACTTCTGTCACTTTCCCATTTCTTTGCCATTTAACAACTGATTAATATGATATGTTCTATTCTACCCCATATTAATGCTTCATGAGTGAATTCTCACTTTTCCCCTGCCTTTTTTTTTTTGGGAAAAACCTGACAAGGAAAAAAATCTGAGAAAGAAATTGTACTTAAATACTGCAATGTACTCATAATCCTCCCTTATTAATTACAACCTAAGTTAAACTGTCTTATAACTAAATCTGTCCACATTCTTTTGCTCTGTTATTCTTTGAGTTCATATCAGCATAAAATCCAATTTACACTTACAACCACACAAAATTCAATTTACACCTACAATCTACAAGATGCCTTTGTCTCCTACATACTTAGGGTCTCTTTTCTCTGATATTAGTGACCAACCAATTAGTGAGCAATTTACCTCACCCTCATTGGTAGAGAAAACCCCACAGCATCTAACTGCCCAGTTAGTTTGCAAACATCCTGTTATTGTCAGTAGCTCCCCAGCTAATAATCTATTGTCCCCTAATAAAGCAGGTCCCCCAGGCCTGGTGGTTGTCACTGCAGGGAATTGCAACAAGCACTGTATTATCCTTGATCAGGACAACCATCTTAATTTCCTTTAATGGTGGAAGACAACCAAATGGTCAACAACTTATCCCAAACTTGCTGAGAAGATGGCCACCTGGGGTTCCACTTGCTGGACTAGCCAGGTGTGAAGGGAGTTCAATGAGGCTGCCACCTACCCCAATAAAGTCCCCAAGGCACAGTGTGAGCATTATGGGCAGCTGATGGCCAATCCTACTCCAAAGAACCATGAACCTAAGACACTTAGTTGCCATTTTAAGAAGTGTTCAACTTGGAGTAGAAAATGAGGTGAGTCCCAAAACAAATGCAAGATGACAGAGTTCTTTGCATATAAAGATGTGTGTTTTCTTCAACCTTCTGACCTAACTAAAGTTGATACTGATGATCATTTAGAAACTGAATAGTTGTCCAAGACTCAACAAAGAGAATTTCCTCACCCAGCTTGCAAAGACAATCATTACCACATATACACCATTCAATATTGTCCACCATCCTGAGTTCAAACAGCTGCTTTAAATGGCTGTGTCCAATCCTTTCCTACAGATACTCACTTGCCAGTTAGTCATGAACCATCTGCTGTCAAGTTCTCAGAAGATTATACAAGATCAGCTGGATAAATTACACTTAACTTTAAGAATCTTAATAAGTGTTGACTGTTGGACATCTCCATATGGAAACCTCTCATTTATGGGTATACTTGGTCATTTCATCTCTGAGGATTAGCAGCCAATTGATGTTCTTCTTGGATTTGAGCATGTCTGTGGGTCACATACCAGTTAGAAGCTGGCAAGTCTTATGTTGAAATGTGCAGATAAATACCACCTATAAGGACAGATACTGGCCAATACAACTGACAATGCAGGGAATAATGGTACCCTGACACAGGCACTCTTTAAGGTAATGCAGATGAACCAGTTAACAGCACAGTTCACCAATTCAGAGTTACAGAAGCTGGGGATGAATTAGCATGTTTTCTGTCTGACACATATCTTTCAACTATGCCTTAATGTAATATTCTGCTGGATTGATGCTAACACCCAGAATGACCTCAACAGCATACTGGATGATGACCTGGTTGATGAGGATATAAGGGCTACATTATGAAAGGTATGAGAGGTCTGGCATCTATTATTGATCTTGCTGACATTCCCTGAAGACCTACCAATTTACTCAATTTATCTGCCACTTTCCACAGCAGGTTGCATATTTTAAGAAATGCCAACAGGAATTCTCCCATGCCACAACACTTACTGTGCAAACTGACTGTCCAACCCAATGGGACTTAACATATCTTCTCTTAAAATAACTGCTGAAGCTTTAAAAGGCTGTAAACCATTTTATCCTTTATCATGATTTTACTAATCATCCCCCATCCTTCTCAGCTGCCAAGTGGAAGCAGATTGCATATCTTATTGACATCTACTCAGTGTTTCAGAGTCTCACCAACAGTCTCTCCCAGGAAAAGGAGTTATTGCTTCTCCATATCTTCCACATGTATAATTGCCTGTTTGACCTTCTTGGTTCTACTGAATGTGCTCTCTCCAGAAAGGGTCAGAGCTGGCACAATTATCTGTAATAGAGTATTCAGAATGTAACTGTCAAATTACACCAGTATTATTTAAAGATGAATGGGAACCATGGGTATCTTGTTATGGCAACATATCTCCATCCTGGCCTTAAACCTTTGGAGTTCCACAACAAAGTGTGGTTGGATAACAATGTCAACTGGTATGAGGAATATCTGAGAGTCTTTATAAAGGTCTATTAACTGTATAAGGGTGAGTTGCCACAGCAATCTGTGGATGCTTCTTCAACTCAGGCACATGGGAATGCTCAGAAGCATAAGTATGAACAATTAACCCTGGAGAAAGTCCTGGATAATGTTAATCAATAATGCAAATATAAGTAAGAAAGATCTGGTTGTGTTTGTCCAATGCCTACAACATTACCATGAGAGATTGAACAATATCTTAATGAAGATATATCATTCTAACCCTCATTGATTTGAACTTAAGTTCTAATTATACTTCAGGAGTTATGACAAATATTTCCCTTCTTGACTACTGGAAACAGAGATAAGCTTAGTATCCAGTGCTTGCTCATATTGCCTGTGACATTCTGACAGTACAAAGCAACACCATCAAGCTAGAATGGATGTTCTCCATTTCTCATCAGGTTTATACTTACCTCTGAAATCATCTGAGTTCAATAATAATCTATTCAATAATGCTCCATTACATGGGTGATTGCTGTCAGATGTGAAAGGCATACATGCCACCAGATGGCATGTACATGGGTGATGGCAAATATATGGGGGAAAATGGGATCCCAGATGAAAAGGAGGAGAAGGATGGGAATGATGATATTTCTGATAACTACATATCAGACTTTAATGATTTGGATGATGTTGTTGATGATCTGGAAAGTTAAGATGAGGAAGATGTAACTGCCCAATGGGATATGTTGTCAACTACAGTTACTCTTAAAAAGCTGCACCAGCCAGGTGCTAAGTTGTACAATGCTACTCCAACTCATTAGTCTATCCCCAAGGTGGTGATCAACAACAGCCATTTCAATCTGTTGACCCCATCATCTATCCTCAAGGGGGTGATCAATAATCCCCATTTCAATCCATCCACCCCATCCCAATGTGAATCACCCTGTCATTTCAAGTGTACACCATAAAGAGTTAATCATCCCAATTTCATTTTACATTAGCTTTTTGCATATACTACTAGAGTTCAGTTTCAGTTGTTTCTATTTGTTTTATATAGTGGTTTGCAACTTAATATGTTTCAGGTATTGTAGTGATAATAGTTAATAATTAATCTTTCAGTTGTCTGAATGGAATTTGCTGAAAATACCTCTCTGCCATTATCTATTGCTCTATATAGATAGATGTATGTGATGATTTCAACTAAAGTTGAACTGTTTAGTGTGACATTACTGTATTAACATAATTTAATGAAATCTGTGGCAGTTACTTATACACATATAACTTTATTTTACAAACCCATCAGGTTTAAAAAATTTAAATGGGTTGCAGAAGAAAACCTGCTGAACAAAACAAAAAAACTGTTCACTTATGAACCTGTCTAAGTGAGGCTTTTTTTTTTTTTAGGTTTAAAACCTGTCAGGTTAGCAGGTTGGGTTTATAACACTACCCACATGGCTGTGGTTTTCAATACCTCATGAAATGACTTGGTTATGCAGTTCTGATGTGGGAACTGGCCTCCACTCTGTAAGACACTGCCATGCTTACCCAATATTAAAAGCTGCATCTGCCCAATAAGACTCCACCCATGTAACTACATGTCTGATTCTCCACTCCTGCCTACCTACCCTCTAAGCAGGGGGGGATAATGTGAAGAGCTGCACCCTTATACCCCTATCTTATAGCTTGTCTGAACCTTACAGCTCTGATTGTACAATCAGCCCAATTTTTCTCTGATATTCCTCCAACCAATCAGTAATTTCCCAGTCTGGGGCTGGGAAATCACCTGGCCAATTAGAGGCTGCCATTTGCCTGACTATTAGATTGGGAGAACATTACTCCACCTGAAAATCTCTTATATTGCACAATCTTACATTTCCTTTTCTCTGTAATGTGCGGATAGAACTGTGTGTTACATGGGTATTAGCACTGGAAGAACTGTGCACTGACCACAGACAGAACTAAATGAACTGTGCAGTGACATTAGAGGAAGCCAGGTGAAACTGTGTCTCAGTGCTGGAAGAATGATACACTGAGATGCCAGAAGAACTGTACACTAAGGTACTGGCTAAACCAGATAAATTATACACCAACTTGGGCAGACTATGGCCTGATCACATGTGCACTTATATAGCCTTTGAGATAGATATATACTGTGCAGGTTTCTTATGAAAAGAACCAGCAAACAGTCCTATTACTAGATGACCTATACATTTAAACATTACATACATTATTACCTGTCTATTCCCATCACACTGTTCAATGACTCATAGTCCAATTTCACACTGAAAAGCCTTCTATTTAAAACTGGATATTACAGTTCTGTTTGCTCACCCCTGAGTGAATGGTCCATCAGAAATAGATGAAAACAAACCATTAAAATTAACAAAACCATCATTAAAATGGTTTATAGAAGATCTGTCAACAACTGTGAGGAAACTCTCCAAATGTACATGGAAAACACTGCACAGCATGAAACCAGTGATGATGAATTACAGCTTAATTCCCATGGGCAGAATTCCCCTAACCATGAGACAACCTCTGATACTAAAGGCACACTGGCAGTAAAACAGCTACACATTATTAAGGAATATATTAATAAGCTGCAGATGCAGCAGAAGATCCAGAAAGTAAAATGTCTCACTAAGGCCTTAAAGGATAAGTTACTGTGTGGAGTCAACTCTGATGAATCTGTGGAACAAGAGGTGGAACAATTGATTATGCAGGAAAAGGCACAAGCAGCTGCTGTACAGTTCCTTAAGTGAGGTCACTCCAAGACCATGCAAATTCCATATTGAATGACCCATCCCAAGGTTGATACCTCTACTAAGTACCAAGGGAAAAATATGATAGAACTTGAAGACTTCATCATCTGCATGGAAATGGAATTTAAATGCAATGAAGATTATTATGTAAATGAAAAACACCATATTCAGAATGCTGCACAGAAACTTGCTATGAAACCTCTACACAGGTGGAACACTTTTCAGAAAAACCATAAATTTAACCCAGAAAACCCACCTCTCATCTGGGGAGACCTTTGTGTGTAACTTCAGCTGCATCTCATGGATCTTAATATACTCCAATGGTAATCTATGAAAAGATATACCAATGTGCACTAATGAAAAGGTCAATCAGTGTGTGATTTCACCAAATATCTTGTGAACCTGGAAAAACATCTTCTCTACAAGATACAGGAGGAACAGCACAGCTCTGACCTATAAAACCAATGTCAAGAAGAAATTCAGGTACATGCACATCTGGTAAAAGGGGACCTTAAGGATTATAAAGGAATGCTGGCATTTCTTAGCAAGGTCAAGCAGTATTACAAGGACCAAAAATGATTAAGTTTAAAGTAAGAAAGCTCATCCAATCTGCACAAGAAGAAGTCTTTTGATTCCTGAAGTACTAAAGGGGAATCCAGTAAAGATAAGAAGAAATCCTCTAACCATGCACTTGGAGGACAAGCCTCTTAACCTAAATTCTCTATTTCTACCTTATAATCTAAGTGCTTACATTGCAAAAAGACTGGCCACATTTCTAATGACTGCTGGGAACTACATCCAGAGAAGTGCATTAAAAAGTGTGAGTCAAAAAACTAGATCCCCCAGTGCTGAGCACTGCAACTGCACTGGGTGTGGATGAAATGAAACAGCAGTACAGTAAAGAAGTAATAATAATTAAGGTTTGGCTTCAAATTCCACAGGGGTTGGCTATTGCCTGGGTGCTTACTGACTCTGAAGTAGAGGCCAATTTCATCAGCTAAAAATGGGCAAAAGTGTACCTTGGAACTAGCAGTGGAGACCTGCACTGGATCAATGCAATTAATGGACATCAGGTTATAGCCTACAATTACCATGAAGTTTATGTGTGCATAGTTGATGATGAGAGACTCTCTTGCAACCAAAAATTCCATTTTAAAGTAGTGGATATGAAGGGCTATGATATCATTCTGGGATTCCCCTGGCTTAAGGCTGTGAATTCCAATATTAGATGGTCTAATTTGTGCTGGAATTACCACCCACTACACATTGATGATGTTGAAATTATCACTATGAAGCAACTAGATGTGGCAGTTCAGATTGAATGTGCAGCATATGTCATTCATCTGCAACAGCTGGAAGGGCATCAACCAATCATACTGTTTAGTACAGTTCTTGACAGGGAGCTGGCTCCAAGTTTGCCTAAAGCTTATCAGGAATATAAAGATGTTTTCCTCAGAAGCCACAGCAGAACTGCTCCCAGAACATGCACAGCATGATTATCCAATTAATTTGGTTTCTAGAAAAGAACCTCCCTACTGACTGATTTATAATCTCTTATGATGGGCTAGATTCCTATTACAGGTGAGATCTAGCTATACTATGTATAAAGTTGAAATTGCTGAAGAAGAAAAGGAAAGAGAAAAGGAAAACATAAGATTATGTGATATAAGAGATTTTCAGGTGGAGGAATGTTCTCCCAATCTGATAATTGGGTGAATGGCAGCCTCTGATTAGCCAGGTGATTTCCTGGCTCTGAGCCAGGAAATCCTGATTCACCAGGTGAAATATTGAAGAAAGATCAGACTGATTGTGTGATCAGAGCTGTAAGGTTCAGATGAGCTATAAGATAGGGGTA
This sequence comes from Emmonsiellopsis sp. PD_5, assembly GCA_032988985.1. Lineage (NCBI taxonomy): Eukaryota > Fungi > Ascomycota > Eurotiomycetes > Onygenales > Ajellomycetaceae > Emmonsiellopsis > Emmonsiellopsis sp. PD_5. The sequence continues at coordinate 6,395 of JANTQI010000175.1, read as the reverse complement.
TAAGGGCACAGCCCTTCACACCTCTCAGTTAAAGAGCTAGAGGTGCTACATGAATACCTCAAATTCAGTCTAAAAAAAGGATGGATATGACCATCAAAAAGTCCTGCAGGTGCACTAATATTCTTTATACCAAAAAAGGATGGATTAATGCACCTCTGCATGAACTACTACAGATTTAACACTATCAGCATGAAGAACTGATATCCATTCCTCTTAATCAGTGAAATAATTAATTGACTAGCTGGCACAAAGGTTTATATACAGTTAGACCTCAAGGATGTGTACCACTGGCTGCACATATGAAAAGGTGACAAATGGAAAACTGCCTTTTAAATGCACTACAGGCACTTTGAATATTAAGTGATCCCTTTCAGACTTACAAATGCACCTACAATATTTCAATCCTACATTAATAAGGCTCTAAGTGATCTGCTTGATGTCTGCTGTGTTGTCTATCTTAATGACATTATCATCTACTTCAATTTGGAAGAAGAACATCACAAGCATGTGCACATGGTGCTGGATTGCCTGTGCACTTACAAATTATATGTAAAACTCAGCAAGTGCACATTTCATGTGGACTGCATTAATTTCCTTAGCTTTATGGTCAGCACTAATAACATTAAAATGGAATGGAGCTGAATCAATACAATCCTCTTCTGACTGAAATTAAAGTACATTTATGATATCCAGATATTTCTATGGTTTGTGAACTTTTACTGCCACTTTATAGAAGGATTCTCAGTGAAATCACAACCCTTATCCATCCTTATGAAAGGCACAACTAGGAAAGGCCAAAACCACAAATCAATCATCCTAGATGCTGATGCACAGAAAGTGTTTGAAGAGCTAAAAAACACCTTTGCTAAAGCCTCAGTCCTTGCACACTTTAACTCAGATTGGAAGCTCTGTGTTGAACCAGACACATTAAGTTTTACACTGAGTGCCATCCTTATGCAGTTAGATCCAAATGACAGTTAATGGCATCCAGTTATATATTACTCTCAAGGTTTATCTCCAGTGGAGTGCAACTACAGTACATACAACCAGGAACTCCTTACTATTCTCATGGCATTCAAGTAATAGTGTCATTACCTACATGGTGCATAATTCCCTGTAACAGTACTATCTAATCATACCAACCTACAGCACTTTATGATGACAACAGAGCTAGTAGAACATTAGATATAATGGATGGAAATGCTCTCTACATTCAATTTCATTATTAAGTACCATCCAGGGATGAAGAATCCTGCAGATGCACCTAGTCATTAACCTGATTATAAAGAAAATACTCTAAAATGAATCCTATTACCTATAATTCAGAAAAAGCTTCTTTGAGGAATGTTTTAAACCCTGGATGGAAATATGCAAGTGCAACTAGAGGACCTTAATCAGTAAATAACTAACATGGTGGTGCACTTAAAACTCCCAAAAGACAATGAAAATGCAACCTACATCAGTGCACTTACTTTCTATGCATATTAAAATGCATGCACAGATGAGAGATGCATTACTGGTAATACAGAAAAGCTAGCTCATCTGATGCTACAGATATTGATTAATATAATTATAAAATCCAATACAGCCTATAAGTCCACTCTGGCCAAGCTAATTATTGAATTCCTGTGCAATATGCAGTCCTGGGACACTGAGACCATGAAAGTATACAGAAAATTGGAAACAGGTAAAATGGAAGAGGCTGAATGCTTAAAATGGATAGTAGACTAAGATGGCCTGCTGCATTCTGAAGGATGCATTTGAGTTCTCATGAATTAAGTAATAAGGAACAAAATTATGAGATTGAACCATAATGATTCTCAGGGAGGACATTTTGATGTGGAATACATCTTAAAAAGCATTTAGAGGAAATACTTTTAGTGTGGTATGACATTGAATGTTTGGGAATATGTGTGCACATGCAATCTATGCCAATAGGTCAAAATGCACCAGCATAAGAAATATAGTCAATTAGAGCCACTTCCTATTCTAACTTTTCCTTTTGAAACAGTAATAATGGATTTCATTGTTAAACTCCCACCATCTAAGTGGAATAGCAGGGTCTATGATTCTATTATAGTGTTTGTAGATAAGTTAACCAAGTATGCAGTCTACAAACTGGTCAACAAAGAGATCAGTGCACCTGAGCTTGTGAACCTGATATTTAAAACATTCACCAGATTTTTCAGATACCCACACCATTGGGTAATAAACCACACAGAAATATTCAACTTCAGTAAATACTAATTAATACTTTACTATCTCCTGAAAGTGTGCAGGCAATTAATAATGGCCTTTCACCCACAAATGGATGGCCAGACAGAGAGGTAAAACCAAACACTTAAGCATTACCTATATGTCTATTATAACTTCTATTAAGATGACTGGGCCCAATGACTACCCCTTACACAATTCTCATATAACATCTTTACACACAGTATCTTTAAGACATCTCCTGTAGAGGCTCTAATGGGTTTCTGACCTAAACTGCATCTCAACATTGAACTGGACACCTCAATGGGGGGAGGAGAAGTATAGAAGGCAACAGATCATATACAGTAAATAACAGAAGTATATAATAATCTGTGGAAATCTCTTCTGAAGGTACAGGAAACCCAGAAAAAGTATTATAACCAGTAGTATAAGGAAAAATACTATGCAGTTGGAGATTGGGTTATACTGTGCTTCAAAAACATTAGCACTCTGTGCTCAAGCACCAAGCTCAACCACTGGCAACTCAGCCCTTTTAAGATCATTGACAAATGGGGAAAACAGGCATATAAACTACAGCTTATGCCTCAATATAAGGATATTTATCCCATTTTTCATGTTTTTCTACTTGAGCTGTACCATGTGTAAAATGGCAAAATACCCAAAGCTGAGCCAATGATAATTAACAGGGTTAAGGAGTTTAAGGTTGAGAAGATTCTGGGCAAGCATGATTACTTTAATAGCCAGCAGTACTTAGTGTGCTGGAAAAACATAATGAAAGCAGAGAATTTCTGGGAAAATATTTAGAACCTTACAAATGCACAGGACCTAGTTGATGAATTTAATGCACAGTTTGAGCATAAGGAGATAAAGCTCAAACACTGCCAGGTAAAGTGTTAAAGACCTGCACAGAAAAAAGGGGGAAAAGAAGGATAAGTTTTCAAAGTAATTTAAATTTCAATTTCATAACTAATTAAAAAAGCCCTGAGGGGTGCACCAGACAAACAACAACTAAAAATGCTGAAGAAAAAACCACAGCATACACCACATCTAATCATGGGGATTAGGCTATTTTCAATACATTAGAATTAAACTGCACAGAAAACAGACATTTAAAAACTTACATGAAGAACCAGTGTGATAATCCTCCCAGCCTGATAAATTTCTCAAACCATACATTTATATTCATCAGCAGCTTTGTGCCATCAGCCACATACATTCTCTAGTATATGCATTAAAGCTGCATATACCAGATCACCCTGGCAATCCTAAAATGAATTATACAGATGCATTACATTGATTAGTTACTCAGTAGCAGTGTGGGCTCCCAGAAGGACCTGTACATGTGATTAGTAACTATACACTATCTCCAACTATTTTCAAAACTCACTGTACTACAGTAATGATACTGTACAGTGTAATAACCACACTGCATCTAACATAGACCACATAGAGAATCACAGCTTGTCTCTACACCAGCCTCTTCAGTTAATTAGTAAATGCAGTTAGAGTACCACCCCAGAGAGTGCAATTTTACAGTTAATACTTCCCAGTACCACTTGTCCATTAAATTCTACACATTCTGCACATTTAAATTAAATACTAACTCATTATTATCATCATTATCATCATCATCCTCTGTGACCCCAGTATTCAGCTGTATAAGGTTAATAGCTAAGCATGAAGCAAACATCAGTATAATGGATATAGCATAAAAGCAGCTGGAGGTAACTGGCAGGGCAGAAGCAGCATAAATAGTGGCTGGAGAGATAAGTGTAGCAGTGAAAGCAACATGAATAGCAGTGAGAGTAATACAAGTAAAAGTAGAAAAGATGATGGTAGCAGTGGAAGTAACAGTGAGTGCATATATGTGGGAGGTGGGGGTGTAGGAGAAGATGAATGGAGAATCACCACATCAGACAGAAGTGACTGGCAAGGGCATCAGAAAAAATACTGTTAATAAAGTGTAATATGACAGAGTTTAGACCTGCATGAGAGAACCCATGAGAGTGTCATAAAGAAGAATCTTATAATTGTACAGAGGAGTTACCAGCCCCATAAGGGGATCCAGGGAGAAGGAGGAGCCAGTGGACACACACTGTGCATAAGTGCAAGAAGGGTTTGACATTTATGAAGTCATGATTGTTATTTCAAACTGTAAAAGTACCCCTGTTAGCATTTCTCTATGGCAAGGTATATAGTGAAATGGAAATAAAAGTCTTACTCCTCTAAGTAAAATTACATAGTAAAATAACTGTGTGTAGAAAAAGAGATAATATTACTGTATAATAGTATGACATATCATAAAAGTAAAATAAGGAGATGGATCAACCATGCAGACAGTACATCTAAGCCAAGAAGATCCAGAAAGGAGTACAATCAATGCATGAAATATTATAATTAATTAAATATATTATTTATATAGGGGAAATACTCACCAGAGCAGAGAAGACAGAGTAATGGTGAAGAGACAGAACTACTACATATATTAGAGAAGAGAAGAAAAGCTACATTATAAAAGAAGAATATATAATATTCATCTGTATACTAAATCACTGTGTGCCTGATTTCCCACCTGCCATTACCTGCACAACAGTTACAAAACAAATAATTAACTGTGCTATATGCTGCATCACCAACAATTAATTAACTATACAAAGGTGCCAGACCACTGGGCTACACCAATTATTCATTAATTTCACCAAGCAATCTACCTGTATGAAACAGCCTGAACCTTCTAATGCTATTATATAATAACCCAATATGTCCACATCAGCAATCTGTGCAAATCATGGAGTAATCTACTGGGGGCTAGCTCCTAAAGGGGGGGGCAGTTGTAATGTGCAGATAGAACTGCATGCCACATGGGTATTAGCACTGGAAGAACTATACACTGACTACAGGCAGAACCAGATGAACTGTGCAGTAACATTGAAGGAAGCTGGGTGAAACTGCATTTCAGTGCTGGAAGAATGATACATCAAGATGCCAGAAGAATTGCACACTAAGGTGCCAGCTAAACCAGATGAATTGTATACTAACTTAGGCAGACTATGGCCCAATCATGTGCACACTTATGTGGCCTTTAAGATAGATATATACTGCACAGGTTTCTTATGAAAAGAACCAGCAAACAGTCCTATTACTAGATGATCTGTACATTTAAATATTACATACATTATCATCTGTCTATTCCTGTCACACTGTTTAATAACTTATAGTCTGATTTCACACCAAAAAGCCTTCTATTTGAAACTGGATATTACATTCTCTTTCTTTTTCTTCTTCAGTGATTTCAACTTTATACATAATATAGCTAGATCTCATCTGTAATAGAAATCTAGCTCATCACACAAACAGTTCTATTACTAGATAACCTATACATTTAAATATTACATACATTATCATCTATCTATTTCTGTCACACTGTTTAATGACTCATAGTCTGATTTCACATTGAAAAGCCTTTTATTTAAAACTACATATTACAGGTGAAGCTGAATTTAGTGAGAGAGGATGTGGTTTTCAGGGTTATGTGACCACTTCACATGATTATATGTAACCCTATTGCACTGGCTAGCACTACTATGTATTACACCCCTTTTTGTACTATGGCTTTGCCTATTTCCTATATATATATTACACAATTCTCTATAGTTTTCATAGAATCAGATACCTTTGAATCACAAGTCTACTATATGTGCAAATTGCATTTGGAAGTATTAGAACTATATAAGAATCTCTGATAAAAAATTAAGAAGTAATCTTAAAATGTAATGGGCTAGATTCCTATTACAGATAAAACCTAGCTACACTATATATAAAGTTGACAAATTACAAGGTGTCTCAAGGACCAACCGCCCTTTGAACCTGCCCTCCCCATTTGAATTTCGCGACGAAAATACCCTCATTTGAAAGCCCTTCTCGAGATCGACTTGCCTTTCAAATTTGGTGTGATTTGGACCAGAATTGGGGGTGTGGTGTGTGAAAAACATGGTTTTTTGAAAAATGGGGAAGCCATCCCTTTTTTTCACCACAGTGCCATAACTGCTGGTCCAAACACCACCAAGATTGGCTGGATTATTGATTGATGCTTATCCTCCATCAATGAAAAAATGCTGACCATTTTCAAGCTGAATTGGTTGAGTTATTGCAGCTCAAAGTTGCTGTGAAAACTCTGATCA